>DWLR01002862.1:0-14569 GCA_018246295.1 Papilio alexanor hazarajatica | reverse complement strand
TCACGAGTACGAAATGATTATGAAAAATTAAATACTTCTAAATATTCGATACTCGTTCCTTTGGTCCCATGATACTCATACTTAGAAGTATAGAGTGAAACCTAGTATCAAAACCTGTTAAAGTATATAGTCCCACCTCTATCATACGCTATATTGCCTCTTATGTGGTTTAAGTGGTACAATAAACAAACGGATTAAAAATAGAATAATCAGTAATTATCTATGAAATAATTTTTGCACTTAAAACTTAATGCATTTAATTTTGTACTCTCGTCAAATTTATTTATCTCATTGTTTGCCAAGTACAATTAATAGGAATGTAATATTTTTAGCATCATAAACTTATATTTTGAAAATCCAAGTTAGGAGTAAAACAAAGTTATGAAATGTATATTGTGATTGGTCGCTAATACAAAAGTAAACTTTATAGTTATTTGGACGACTAAAAGTTAGTAAAATTTCATTCTGTTATATAATTAGACATGCAAAGCTAATAAAAACATTGTGTTGGAAACAACTAAACATTTGTTTATCACTACGAGGGTGAGTTAAAAATATCTTAGCCAAGATATGTAAGCACTTAATATATTTTTCTATTACTATTGTTATTACACTTCTTTGTTTCTATGCGTTTGGTTATCGCGATGTAAAATTTTGTTGCCGTAACATTTACGATTTACAAAATAGAACGGAAGCGCCTTGATTTTTGATAAACGAATAACGTGCGGTCATCAAGTACCTACTTGGCTTAAAATAACATCCAAAGATATCTATGTTAGCATGTAAATAACGTGAAGGACCACTAAACAAGTGGGTGGACAGAATTAAAAATAGACAAAAGAGCGTCCAAAATTAATGAATATGTTTCCCGTTATTATAATATTTTTTCAAGCGAAATCTGAGTTATTAATGGAAATGTAAGAAGCGTATGAATTAAATAGTATTAAGTATTTTGTAAAGTGTCTTACAGTGTTTCAGACGGGTATGGTGGGCTACCCTGAGTCGCTGACAGACCCGTCCTACCACGCACAGCTGTTAGTGTTGACATATCCACTGGTCGGCAACTACGGAGTGCCTAATGAAGAAGAGCGCGACGAGCATGGCATACCTAGGTAATTTGCCTAAACAATCATGCTAATAATAATTATCATTCAGATTTATTAGTTCCTCTTCTGCTTTTATATTAGGATTTTAATTTATTCTTATATATTTTAATTATGTATTGTATATACACGACGAGTAAATAACAAAGCGTTTATTTTACCCAAATAATCAAGTGCCAATCCCTGCCGCTGGGTTTCGTTACCGCACAACACGACAGAACAATCCCTGCCGCTGGGTTTCGTTACCGCACAACACGACAGAGCTCCAGCTACCGCACCACCTTGATAGTTGGCATACCACAACCGTGCGGTTTTCGCGGAACTTCCTGCATCACACAGCCGCGTTGTGGAATGATCTGTCCCCAGCGGTATTTCCAAACCGATACGACTTAGGTGCCTTCAAGCAGAGAGTGTACTTCCTCCTTAAAGGCCGGCAACGCATCTGCAATTCCTCTGGTGTTGCGGATGTCGATGGGCGTCGGTTCACTTATTGTTATGCGACCCGCTGTACGTTTGCCTCCCTTACTCTATAAAAAAAAAGTAATAAGTAAATAATAATACAAGGCGAGTTCCCTGGCTCATTAACTAGTGTTAGCTGTGTCATGATGGCAGTGTTGTCCCTCAATGGTTCACATTCTTTTGATTACCTAAACTGGAATTGGAACACAATTTTATATTGACATTTGTAGGCATAAACAGAATATAAAATGAATTTTGAAATATAAAACAGAAAATAAATCATTAAGTAATTTTGAGCCTCAATACGTGTATAAGCGGAACATTTACTAGAAAAATAAGAAAGAACGCGTGCGAAGACTTGGGCAACACCTAGTTTTATTTATAAGGCTATAAAGAGCCATGTTTCGTCACATGTTTCAATATAAAGCCATTGAACCCAAACAGAGCTTAAGTTTAACAATATGCCATTTTCGGTTTATCTTCGGAACCCAACTTGCGAATTCCAACAAAAGCATTTCCAACAAAAAAATGTATTCATAAATTTCGAACTTCTGAGGTAACAAACATAAAAAACAAACAAGCGAATTTGAGAACCTTCCCATTTTTTAAACTCGGTTGAAACTACCCATACATTTTCTTTTGAATCTTCAAGACGAATTCTTTTTACCTTTATGGTTTTTTATCTTGTACAAACTTTGTTGCACTTCCGAATATATAGAATTTGAATTTGAAATTGAAAAAAAAAAATATTTTTGAAGGTCTATATTTAGATTATATTGCTTAATTGTTAAGCATTACATTTTAACATTTTTATCAGTACCAGTTAGACTTGTTCTTGTTGCCGATATTGCTAAATTGAATACCTTTGAACAGTAACAAAATTTTAAACTATAATTTGTAATAAAAATAAAGATTTAAACTTTTAACTATAATTTGTTAACTAACAATTGTAATGATTATTTCATTTTTTTAATCAAGATGGTTTGAGTCGGACCGCATTTGGGCGGCCGGCTTGATTGTGGGGGAAGTGAGTACGCACGCATGTCACTGGCGCGCGCACCGCTCGCTGGGTGCGTGGCTAGCGGCACGCGGCGTGCCCGGCCTGTGCGGCGTCGACACGCGCGCCCTCACGCATCGCCTGCGCGAGGGCATCATGTTGGGCCGTATCGTACAAGGTGCACCGCCCTCAGCACCCTTGCCACCTCTATCAGACCCTAATGAAAGAAATCTTGTAGCAGAGGTTTCTACTAAGGTATATTCATAACTATTTAAAATTGTAGTAATTTATTTTTCAAATTCCAAGCTATTTTAAATTTAACAATAAATTTTTTAAGGAACCTAAAATTTTTAACGCCAACGGTGATGTGACGATAATGGCGGTGGACTGCGGCCTGAAATACAATCAGATACGTTGTTTAATAAAGAGAAACGCTAAAGTTATTTTAGTTCCTTGGGACTATGATCTAGTATCGCAAGATTTTGATGGATTGTTTATAAGCAACGGCCCGGGCGATCCGGTAATGTGTAAAAAAGTCGTAGAGAATGTAAAGAAAGTAATTGAAAATAAGAACAATGTGAAACCAGTATTTGGTATATGCCTGGGTCATCAATTGTTAGCCACCGCTGCTGGCTGTAAAACATATAAAACAAGGTATAAAGTTTTAATATACTTAAAAATTATTGTTTGCTGCTTGAAATCATTTGTTGAAATAAGCACTTTTAGAGATTCTTTTTTTTCTTCTAAATGTACTTAGTACATTTTATTTACTTTTTATAACATTTTTATATTATTTCAGATACGGTAATCGTGGCCACAACTTGCCTTGCACTCACAGTACTACAAAAAGATGTTTTATGACTTCACAAAATCATGGATTTGCAGTAGATGCTGAAACATTGCCAGAAAATTGGAAAATATTATTCACTAATGAAAATGACAAAACTAACGAGGGTATTATTCACAAGTCATTACCATTTTTTAGCGTTCAGTTTCACCCCGAACATACAGCTGGCCCCACAGATCTAGAATGTCTTTTTGACATTTTTATAAAAGCGGTGACGCTCTACAAAAGTAAGACTGTTTGTTGCATAGATGACATGATAACGGAGCAATTAACATATACCCCAACTCTTCCTGATAAACCGAAAAAAGTGTTAATATTGGGTTCAGGGGGTTTGTCTATCGGACAAGCTGGTGAATTTGATTATTCAGGATCTCAGGGAGTAAAAGCTATGCAGGAAGAAAAAATCCAAACCGTTTTAATCAATCCTAACATAGCAACAGTACAAACATCAAAAGGCTTAGCTGACAAAGTTTACTTTTTACCCATTACACCAGAATATGTAGAACAAGTAATAAAAGCTGAACGACCGACCGGCGTCCTGTTGACCTTCGGTGGACAAACTGCTTTAAACTGCGGCGTGGAACTACAAAAATCGAAAGTCTTCGAAAAATACAATGTGAAAGTTCTGGGGACACCAATTCAATCTATCGTAGATACTGAAGACAGAAAAATCTTTGCTGAGAAAATTAACTTAATCGGAGAAAAAGTAGCGCCAAGTGCGGCGGTGTCTTCGGTTGATGAAGCGCTTGCTGCAGCGTTGCAGATTGGATATCCGGTAATGGCGCGCTCGGCGTTTTCTCTGGGTGGATTAGGGTCAGGATTTGCAAATAATGAAGATGAACTAAAAACATTAGTACATCATGCTCTTTCACATTCGGAGCAATTGATCATCGATAAATCACTGAAAGGCTGGAAAGAAGTAGAGTATGAAGTCGTTAGAGATGCTTACGATAACTGTATCACTGTTTGTAATATGGAAAATGTAGATCCTCTTGGCATACACACCGGTGAATCCATTGTTGTTGCACCTAGTCAAACCTTATCTAATAGAGAGTACTACATGCTACGTAATACGGCCTTAAAAGTTATCAGACATTTTGGTATCGTTGGCGAGTGTAATATACAATACGCACTAAATCCTAATTCGGAAGAATTTTACATTATAGAAGTTAATGCTAGGTTATCGAGAAGTTCAGCACTAGCGAGTAAGGCAACAGGATACCCACTTGCATATGTCGCAGCCAAACTAGCACTCGGAATCTCTTTACCTGAAATCAAAAATTCTGTAACAGGCGTTACAACAGCTTGTTTTGAACCAAGTTTGGATTATTGTGTTGTTAAGATACCTAGATGGGATCTTGCTAAATTCAACAGAGTGAGCACCAAAATTGGAAGTTCCATGAAAAGCGTAGGCGAGGTGATGTCGATTGGAAGAAACTTTGAAGAAGCTTTCCAGAAAGCCTTACGTATGGTGGATGAAAATGTTAACGGTTTTGATCCAAACATCAAAAAGGTAAATGAAGATGAGTTAAGGGAACCCACTGATAAACGGATGTTTGTGTTAGCTGCTGCACTTAAACAAGGGTACACATTGGATAAACTTTATGAGCTTACGAAAATTGACCGTTGGTTTTTAGAAAAATTTAAGAATATCATTGATTACTACAAAAGCCTCGAAGCTGCTCCTCCCAATGCCATTACATTCCACGATTTGAAGACAGCAAAGCAAATCGGATTTTCCGATAAACAAATCGCAGCCGCAGTTAAAAGTACTGAGTTGGCAATCAGAAAGCTTCGTGAAGAATATAATATAACTCCTTGTGTTAAACGAATCGATACTGTTGCGGCCGAATGGCCGGCATCTACTAATTATCTTTATCTAACATACAATGGGATTACACATGATTTGGATTTCCCTGGTGAGCATGTTATGGTTCTGGGATCGGGAGTTTACAGAATTGGAAGTTCAGTGGAATTCGACTGGTGTGCTGTTGGATGTCTGAGAGAATTGAAAAACCAAGATAAAAAAACTATAATGATAAATTATAATCCCGAAACTGTTAGTACCGATTACGACATGAGTGATAGATTGTACTTTGAAGAAATATCTTTTGAAGTTGTCATGGATATTTATAAAATTGAAAAACCCGATGGAGTTATACTATGTATGGGTGGACAGTTGCCAAACAATATTGCAATGGACTTACACAGACAGCAAGCTATTATTTTGGGCACTTCACCCGATATGATTGATAATGCAGAAAACAGATTTAAATTTTCACGCATGTTGGACCGGAAAGGCATAATGCAACCGAGATGGAAAGAACTTACTGATCTCGAATCGGCGAAATCCTTTTGTGAGGAAGTTGGATTTCCGTGCTTAGTTCGTCCTTCATATGTCCTCAGCGGCGCTGCCATGAACGTAGCTCATTCAAATCAAGATTTAGAGGTGTATTTAAAATCAGCAAGCAAAGTTAGTAAGGATTACCCTGTAGTTATTTCAAAATTTATTATGGACGCTAAAGAAATAGATGTAGACGTAGTAGCGGCCGATGGAACGATTCTTTGCATGGCTGTATCTGAACATGTCGAAAATGCTGGCGTCCATTCTGGCGATGCCACGTTGGTAACGCCACCACAAGATATAAACAATGAAACATTAGATAAAATTAAAGAAATTGCGAGAATAATAGCGGAAACTTTAGACGTTACAGGACCATTTAACATGCAACTTATTGCAAAAGACAATGATTTAAAAGTTATTGAATGTAATGTCAGAGTATCTAGATCTTTCCCGTTCGTTTCGAAAACACTTGATCACGACTTTGTTGCAATGGCAACCAAAGTAATCCTAGGTATCCCGGTAGAACCCGTAAATGTTATGGCTGGGTGCGGAAAAGTTGGCGTCAAGGTGCCGCAGTTTTCTTTCTCAAGATTGTCTGGAGCAGACGTGACTTTGGGCGTAGAAATGGCTTCAACGGGAGAAGTGGCATGTTTTGGTGAAAATCGGTACGAAGCTTATTTAAAATCTCTCATGAGCACAGGCTTCAGAATACCCAAAAAGGCTATACTGCTTTCCGTCGGCACTTTCAAGGTAAGAACACTTTTTGTTAAATTGTAGTAAGATTATAAAGTAATAGTAATATAATAAGCGTTCTGTCTCGTTTTAATAGTGCGCAAAAATAATAATAAGTAATAACAATAATTTGTATCGTGTAATCTGTAATTTTTAATTTGATTTACTTTTAAATTATTATGACTGACCAGTTGGTGCAGTGGTAAGATACTTGCCTCTCACCCCACAGGTCGTGGGTTCGATTTCTACCCAGGACAAACATTTGTGTGCATGAACATGTCTGTTTGTCTTGTGTCTGGGTGTAATTATCTATATATGTATGTGCTTACAAAAGAAAAGTATTAATATATGTAGTATATCAGTTATCTGGTTTCCATATCACAAACTCTGCTTAGTGTGGAATCAGATGGCCATGGTGATGGTTGACCAGGTGAATAATGTCCTAGAATATTATTATTTGATATTAAATGTATTTATCAACTTTAACTTAATTTTAGCATAAAATGGAATTACTGCCAAGTGTTCAGATTTTACACAAGATGGGTTACAAGTTGTACGCGAGCATGGGAACTGGAGATTTCTATACAGAACATGGTGTCGAGGTAAATAATTCCATAAATTTACTTCTAAAGTTACCTTTACTGTGTGCAGTAAGCACTAATATGTTTAACTGGTTAAACGCCATAACCAGTGCAATGACTTTAATATCATAATATTATATAATAAATTTATGAAAACAATTATCTGTTGCAATTTACTACTAATCTTATGAAAAAGCATTTCTTTTACTGAACTTCTTCCTCGACTTTTGTAGATAAAATAAAATATTTAAAATTGACTTTTAGATTATAAAATTATCTAAGTGACATACAAGTGACTGTTGTTTTAGGTTGAAAGTGTTCAGTGGACTTTTGACCATATCGGTGATCCAGATGATGCCAGGTCTGACGGTGAATTGATGCACCTCGCTGACTTCATGGCCCGACGACAGTTGGATCTTGTTATAAATCTCCCGATGAGAGGGGGCGCTCGCCGCGTTTCCTCGTTCACTACCCATGGATACCGGACTCGCCGGCTCGCTGTCGACTATGCAGTGCCTTTAGTCACTGATGTCAAATGCGCTAAACTTCTAGTTCAGGTATTTGAAACATTTTATGTTCATTAATTTCTTAATCATGATTTTGTATTTGAATATCACGTATCAAATCGTAGTGACTTAAATATTATTTTATCTGGCAGTAGATGGTGTGAAAAAAGTAGCTTCTTACTCATATTGTTTCCATCGAATTATTATGTTTGATGTTACAGGCGATGTTGCGGTGCGGTGGAGCGCCATTAATGAAGACACATACCGATTGCATGACGTCACGTAATATCATTAAATTACCTGGATTTATTGACGTGCATGTCCATGTTCGTGAACCTGGAGCTACGCATAAAGAAGATTTTGCATCTTGTACCGCCGCCGCTCTTGCGGGAGGCGTCACTATGATATGTGCAATGCCTAACACAAACCCACCAGTGATCGATCGTCAAGCGCTCGACTATGTGTCCGCTCTGGCCAGAGTTAGCGCTCGTTGTGACTATGCATTGTTCGTAGGCGCATCTTCATCTAACTACGACACCGCGTGTGAATTAGCCTCACAAGCTGCAACTTTAAAAATGTATCTTAATCAAACATTTACCACTCTCCAACTCGATGATATGACTGTTTGGCAAAGACATCTGCAAAATTGGCCGAAGAAAATACCGATATGTGTTCACGCCGAGCGTGAAAAAACAGGGGCAGTGATATTAATGGCATCGTTGCTCGATCGGCCGGTTCATATTTGTCACGTCGCCCGAAAAGAAGAAATTTCTATCATCAGGGCGGCGAAGGAAAGAGGACTAAAAGTGACGTGCGAAGTGTGTCCACATCATTTATTTTTAAGCACAGACAACATCGATGACATAGGATCGGGCCGTGCCGAAGTTCGACCGGTTCTGTGCGGTCCTGAAGATCAAGCTGAACTTTGGAAAAATATGGACATTATTGACGTTTTTGCGACCGATCACGCTCCGCATACGGTCGAAGAGAAAAATTCGGAGAAACCTCCTCCGGGATTTCCAGGCTTGGAAACGATTTTACCTTTGTTACTTAATGCTGTACAAGAAGGACGTCTCACAATCGAAGATATTATTAATAAATTTCATAGAAATCCCCGTAAAATCTTCAACTTGCCAGAGCAACCGAACACGTACGTAGAAGTCGACATGGACTACGAGTGGACTATTCCAAACGCAATGGAATTTTCGAAATCGAAGTGGACTCCGTTTGCAGGAATGAATGTTCGTGGCGCAATACATCGTGTAACTCTGCGAGGAGAGATAGCATATGTGGAAGGTCAAATCCTTGTTCCTCCGGGATTCGGACAAAACGTTCGTGACTGGCCATCACCTAAGAAACAAACGTTCGCCGTATATGCCGTCGAAAAACCTGAGAAAGAAATGAGTCGTCCGAACTCTGCCCTCGATCAGCAAGTGTCTATAGAGTTAAGTCGATTAAGTGATTTTGATCTAGATCAAATAGAGCCTAGCAAACCCGACGGACAAACTAAATTAAACGTCCATTTTAACGATACAACCGGCCTAAGGAGTATGTCACCGTTACCTCCTCAAACAACAATGAGACAGAGGTGTGACAGTTCCTCGTATGGCAACACCGCTCAGCACTTGTCACATCGTCAAAAGAGTGATTTATTTGGTAAAAGCATTTTAACTGTCGATTCTTTTAATAAAGAAACTTTGAACGATATATTCAACCTTGCCCAATTTATGAAAACGAGCGTGAGTAAAGGACGTTACTTGGATGATATATTACGTGGAAAAGTTATGTCGTCGATATTCTATGAAGTGAGCACACGAACCAGCTGCAGTTTCGCAGCTGCGATGCAGAGGCTCGGAGGTTCTGTCATACATACAGACGCTACTAGCTCCTCAGCCAAAAAAGGTGAAACCTTAGAAGATAGTGTTGCGGTTATGGCTAGTTATTCTGATATTGTAGTATTGAGACACCCAGAACCGGGAGCTGTTGCGGTAAGTTTCTTAACAGTATACCTAACTTAATATTTTGTTTATTAAATTTAATAATTAACGTTATATTTCTCACAGCGCGCTTCTAGACACTGTCGCAAGCCAATCATCAATGCAGGAGATGGAGTCGGCGAACATCCTACACAAGCACTCCTAGATGTTTTCACGATAAGAGAAGAAATTGGTACAGTTAACGGTCTCACTATTACAATGGTTGGAGATCTTAAAAATGGCCGCACAGTTCACTCCCTGGCGCGATTACTCACTCTCTATCAAGTCCAGTTACAGTATGTTAGTCCACCCGGACTCGGCATGCCCAAACATATAATGGAATATGTGGCATATAAAGGCATACCTCAAAAAGTTTTTGAAAGATTAGAGGATGTGTTAGCTGACACTCATGTTCTCTACATGACTAGGATTCAGCGCGAAAGATTTGACAGCCAAGAGGAATATGAAAAGGTAAAAAATTAAGTATATTGTCTTAAGTCATTTAATTTAATCAATATTCAGGATTTTAATTTGTGATATAAGTATAACGTAATTAAATCAAACTAACAACAGCCTTAGATCAATTTAATGCATGACAAACAGTTAAACTTAATCATCATCAGCCTATATCAGTTACAACTTAACACGAAAAAAATAAATGAAAATATTAAACGTAGATTACTTATTATGCAATGTCCTGACATTCTTAACATATATTGTTACAGATGCGTGGATTGTTAGTGGTGACCCCGCAACTTATGACACGTGCTCGAAGACGTATGATTGTAATGCACCCTTTGCCGAGAGTCGATGAAATCTCTCCAGAATTTGATTCCGACCCTCGCGCCGCGTATTTCCGTCAAGCCGAGTATGGCATGTATGTGCGGATGGCGCTACTGTCAATGGTCGGTGGAGTCAACCCACTCATTTAGCATTTTATAAACAAACTATCTAAATATCTACCTTGAGTAATTATTCCTACAATGTCAATTTACAAATTTTACAACATAGTAAATTTTGATTCCTACAATTTAAAAAATAATTTTATATATGAAATTGTAAATGAGAGTATAACAAAAGAAATAAATTTTACCACATGTTTCCGGCAATTTTATTTGAATATAGCTCTAATAATGAAGCATTACAAAATAACTTAAATTTTAGAACGAGATTCATGAAATTGTACACCTCAATATTAAAGCAATCTGGTATTTTACTTCTTATCTTTCATAAATAAATTCTCAACATATCTGTTTAAATCCATTGCAAAATATAATATTTCATTACATAGAGAACAATAATGAATATTCTATGTAAATTAAATTTAACGATATGTAATATAATATCAATCATAACTTAGACTCTTCCGGGTCGACTGCCATCTTTAATTTTTTAACTTCTTTATTTTTGTTTCCATTTTCAACATGGACATCGACAAAAGTGAAGGGAGCAATACTAGGACTATCACACGGTGAATCTTGATTGATCATATGTTCATATTTGGGCCGATGTTTACGAATCAATTGCGAATTGTTGGACCGGTCGGAATAGCTCTCGACTCTCGGCGGTAACTTGTAGCCCACCTGTTTTGCTAATTTTCTTTGACAGTCTATTAACTTTTCTCGAATTACATCTAGATATTCGTTTGCCGTTACATCTCCAGCGGGTTCCTCCAATAAAAGACGACAAAGTCTTTGAGCTTGCTCCAAATAAATTATGGCCTGTTTTATTGCTTCAAACTTCTCACTAGATCGCGCCATCGCAATAAAATGCGGAATGAAGAACTCTAGAACTAGCCGTCGACGTTCTGCCTGCATTTTAGTTGGCAGTATTATCTGAAATTAATGATGAAATTTTAAAACAAAAAAGGAATCTAGTGGAATTGCAATAATAAGATTTACAAATTATTGTAGAATTTGTTGTACCCTTGTTGTTGTGTTGTGGAACCTTTAATAAAATTACAATCGCAAATAGGCTGGTATATATTTCGAAAAGAAACACATTCTCTATGTTCGTATTTGACTAACAAAGAAAATTTGAGAACTAGAAAATAATTTTAACAGCGCTATAGCCACAAGGCTACAGCAGCAAGCAGATACTGCTATAAAGCAGTAGCTGCTTGTTGCGGATATTTTAGTTGTCAATTTGACATCTGCCACTTCAATGGCAAACGATGGGGTATAAAATCCTAGTAAATTTTATTGATTTATGTGGTAATCTACTTACATTTTTGTTTATTTCTCGTTCGTCTTTATTGCCATTTCTTTTTTTGTTATTCATATTTGCTTTCCGTCTTTCTTTCAGTTGACGCTGTCGTTCTTTTTTCCATTGATAATGTTTATCGTGCGCTTTAGCTTTATCCCAAAAATTGCTGTGATCGTCATCACTGTCCGAGCTATCATTATAATGAGGAATTGTTTCAGGTATATTTGGATTTAAAATATGCAAAGGGTTTTTGCAGGTAAGTATTTCGTAAAGTCTGTGTACATTGAAAGTTGGATAAAATTCCTTTTTGTTATATTTAAGTTTATCGAGTGCATTAAGTACATGCATTACGGGAGATTCCAAAATATCTGCTAATTTTCTTTGCGACTTTAATAGCAAGGGCTTCGGGATGCTTTTAAAGTCATTACAGTTTTCGATAAAATAATTGGGAAATCTCGATTGTCCAAAATGAACATAAAAACTGCGTAAAAATAACCTCAGTGATTCTCCAAGTCTATCTTCAGGCCATTTGGCGTAATTGTCTTCGCATTGCCAAAATAAATGGTTTTTTATATGGCTTGCATCTATTCCTATTTTTGAAGTCACATTCTCTATGAAAGTTTTATATAAAGTAAGTGCAAATAAATAACATCGCATGTGAGAATGAGCCAGGCAACTTTCTAAGTAACGTTCTGCTGCAGGAAATATGATTTTCCATTGTAATTTTTGGTCAGGATTGGCACCTCTTTTCGGTCTAAAGCCAATGGGTACCAGAAGACATCCAAATCCTAATGCTTTTCTAACCATGTATTTAGTTGGCCATTGGTAGCTGAAATTAGTTCGAGGATTTTGAATTATCTTCCTTTCTCGTATTATCCACTGATTTGCTGCATTTGGCCAAGCCGCTAAGAGAGCTGGATACACTTCGTAACTGAGCTTAGAGCCATTTTTAGCAGAATCACAATAAATACTTGCTCCTTGTGTTAATGCATTATTAATGGCCTCCTGTGAGAACCCCAGCCCTGATCCTAAACTGATAATAAAGTTATCTACGAAGTTACTCATAAAGTTCACCGAACTTAGGTAATGATGGGTTTCAAACAGATTTCTACTTAATGACAGTCTCGATGAATTCGTAGCAACTTCATCTTCTTCGTCGCTCCAATCGAGTGTTCGTAAATCTACTGAAATCCAGCATTCTTCGGGTAAAACTCCAGAAGTAGTGGAACAATTTGGTTGCAAGCTTAGTTCTACCCTTTTAGGAGTGGTAGATTCGGTTATTGTCGAATAACCGTAGTCTGAATCCGTTTCACTTGATTCATTATGACGACTACTGGAATTTGATCGGTAGCCGGAAGTTTCGGTGTCGTCGGTACCTGCGTTATCTGCTGACACCGCTCGATTTTCGCCAAAGCGAGTTTTATTTTTGAGATCTATATTTGTTTCACTTGATCTTCTACCATTTTTCAGAATTGACTTTCTTGGCCTGTTTTCTATATCCTCAATGGCTCTTTGTTCCTCGTTATAAATTGTATTTTCAGGTAATCTTGAAGCACCTTTTCTTATTACATCTATGTTTGAAATGTTACTTTTTTGCGCTTGTAGGCTTACTTGCTTCATCGGTCCGCTGGGACGCCTTCCTGTAATTTCTTGTGTATTCAGATGTATGTTCAAGTTATCAGTTTTTGTTTGAAAACCGGATCCTTGTACTTCATTTATCTTGAGTTTTATATTTTGTAACAATACTTCGCCTTTACTTACGTAAGGAGAATCATCTGAATCATTTGATTCTTTTTCAGAGTCAGTATATATACTACATATGTCTGAATGATTTTGCTGTTGTGGTAAAACTTCATTTTCTTTAGATAAACTGCTTTCTAATACCTCCAATTTCTTGAGTTTAACAAATCCTGAAAACGATAAGAAAATAAAATTAACAATCAGTAAAAATTTAAAGTTGCAACTTATTGCTACTTCAATTTACTACAATTGTTACCTGACTCCTTGCAATCTTCAATGCGAAGCTTATAGAATGGCGCATCTAGAACTGCGCAGTAATCAGATGTGTCTCCCGGTTCACTAGCCTCGACATTATCATAAATAATGAAAAGCCTAGGTGCTATCAGAGGTTCACTGTGATCCCGACTTCTTTGAAAACTAATATGTTCTTGCACGCACTCCTGAAGACGATCGGCGAAGAAGACATGTTTATGTCTACGCACCATTTCCTCATCCATAGTGTGTTCTCGCTCGTTGATTGGGTTGTTCTTTACTTGATAAACTTCCCTGAAACGTGAAAATGAAATTTAAAATATAATCCTGATGGAAAATTATTCATCTAAAATAAATATCTGCTCCCGCTTATATATGCGGAACATTCTAGAAAATCGTACATCTGGTAATAATAATAAAATGTTTATAAAATTAGATTTGTCTATATACTTAAAAAGTGGCCTCCTATATATATTTCAATTTAATTTTCATGAATAATTAAATCACGTGATAAAGTTTTTAAATCCATTCAAAAGTAATACGTGATTTATTAAATCAAATTCAAATCTGCAGTGGCGTGGCGTGCTCGATAACAATATCTAAATAAATAGGTTCTTGAAACTTATCTTTGATAATGACTTTATTATCCTTTATCATATTTATTGAATTCCATTTATTAGTCGGAATATTCTTTGTAAAGGAGTTATAATCTGTGACGTCTGCGTGTAATACGATGAAGTGTTCATTCATTTAAAACACTTTTACCTTGTCTTGAGATTTCAAACAGTTAAATAATATTTAATTGTATATATATATATATATATATA
>DWLR01002861.1:0-14570 GCA_018246295.1 Papilio alexanor hazarajatica | reverse complement strand
TATCTTCGGGACCTTGCCTAAAGGGACTCCAGCTAATTTTGATTATATAGTATAGTTATATGTACTCTGTGTAGTTTCATGAAATCAATAAAACTTTTTTTAAATATATAAGATTTATATAAATAAAATATATTTCAGGTATATTTTATTGCCTCAATGGGTCAACATTTTGATGCCGCAGTTGCTAGATCCAGAAACTATGACAACTATACTATCGAACAATACAACATGACTAATATATTGAAATCATCGTTCTACGCCATTAAGTCACCACTTTTATTGGCATTATCTCTTAGCAACAAGTTGAATAAAGAATCTTATAGTATTGTTGAAAATCTGGGGGCCGATATAGGTATACTGATTCAATGTCATGTAAGTTTTCAAGCGTTTGATATGTTGCTATATTAATAAACATATATCAAATATATACAAATATAGTATTGGAAATAGCTCATAATAGTTCATCACCTGACTTTGAGTTCAAAGTGGCTTCTGCAATATATACATATATAGTATTGGAAATAGCTCATAATAGTTCATCACCTGACTTTGAGTTCAAAGTGCCTTCTGCTTTTAAAGCCGAATAAAGAGTAAAAGGCGATAAGCATAAAACCTGTCACATATTTTTTCACAGTCCCCAACAAAAACACAATGTTGTACGATTGGCCCGCTACACCTGTGACTTACCACGACCTCAAAGAAGACAGGTTTGAAGTAGAAGTTTTCTGCATTTTGTTTGTTGAGTGAGGTGCCGGAGCCCTAATTTTAGTCATTTTCTCTTTCTCACCATTTTCAGAAAGAATGAGAAGGGAAAGAGGATTTGACAGGGAAGGGGATGGACTCGAGAAGGAAATGTCTATTTTTCTATCTATCCCCTCCTCTGTTAAAGGTAGGCAATGCATCTATTAATCGCAAATGTCTATGGGCAGTGATCATTCAGGTGACCGCTTGCCACCTTCTATTATAATAAAAAATTGGGTGCCGCAAACCCCACTTGGGTCGAAGTATGTGACAACTTATTTTATATGAAATTAGCCATGGTAATTTATATCTTGCCTGGTTAAGATACTTGGATATTAATCTCAAACAGTATTTTCCACCATTGTAAGGAGTTGAAGTTGTTAAGAAAGTAGAAAGTGGAAAATATGTGAAATACATAAAAGAAAAAAGTAAGAAGATAAAAGAAACGGAAGAAGAGAACATATTAGCCTTAATGCGACAGTTATCATTATATTTATGTTTGTTTCACTTAAAGCCTACTAAAAATAAGAAATTAACTTAGTCCAATATAATTACAGAATGACTTGATAGACTACTATAACACTAAGGGAACAGTTCCTGGCAAAAGTGGATCAGATATTCAGGAAGGTAAATGCTCATGGGTGACTGCCGCCGTGTTGGCGAACTGCAATCCGGCGCAGCGGCGCATCTTCGCGGATAACTTCGGCAGTTCGGACCCGGAGAAAGTTAAACGTATTCTCCAGTTATACGAAGAGATAGACGTAGAGAAACTTTACAAACAAGAGGAAGAAAAAAGATTCGAATTGTTCAATAAAAAGATATCCGAGTTGCCTAACAATGCTACACCTTCTGCCGAATTCTTCAAGAGCTTCTATAATTTGGTTCAGCATTATACTCAAGATGTCACTCGTTTAATGTACGATAAGTATTAAAATAAAAAAATTCCGACTAATGACAAAAACAATTCACTTTATTCGTTGTTTTTTTTATTTCTTCTATTTCTGCCTCATACAACGTATTTAGTCAGTCAACTAGACACATACTATTGCGTGTCGACTTCGAGTCTGCTCGCTGGACTGAGAGACGAACATATTAAATGTACCATTCCTTGCGTTTTTTACTTCAGTAGGGTCGGCTCAGTATGTACTAATCTTCCATATATCCTGGACTCTAGTTTAGTTCATACTGTTACTGGTTTTGGCTATAGTTTTACGGCTGGCCGCCTGCCGCCTGCCGCCTGCCTGTCGCCAACCCTCCTCAGGAATATTATACTTAAATGAGGTATTTAATATGACAGTATGATATAGCACAAAATACACTAAATTTGTCTCCGCTCATATAAGTTCCAATTGAATTGGTTGGATTGATTCTTCCAGTGGGGTTCTGGTGTAGCTTGAGCTCGAATTTCTGGTACCAGGTGTATAGGGTGCTGAGGGAATGTAGGACACACCCCATGGCGTCAGTCACTACAGCATTCATGCTTAAAACTGGCTTAAAAATAAAAGTTGATTATCACCTATTTCACAAATAATTAAGCGACTGTAAACTTGGGCGACGATGTAAAATTAGTCTTTTTTATCTAAATAGAGATTTTACGAGATTGTTTTATAGAACATAATTATTTTTTTGAACAGTGTGGAGAAAATTAATTGCCTTTTGTATCACATTTAGAGAGTGGGCTTTTGTATCACATTTAGAGTAGCTTTTTGCATGACATTTAGAGTAGCTTTTTGCATGACATTTAGAGTAGGCTTGTGATATACATTTAAAGTATGTTCGAAAACCATTATAGTTATAGGATCACATACGGTGTTCTTGTTAGGAAGTGCAGGAGGTGTAACCCGATAACATTTACGGCACCTGATGTCGAAGTCGTAATATTGGCTCTCTGGTAGATTTCGTAAAAGTATGTGGTATTCTCTATAATACCTCCTGTATCCGCAAGTGCAGTGCAATGGGACCGCCCATTTAATTTTGAATTCTAGTGGATCTTGGGTTCCGAAGATATATCGAAAATTAACACGGTAAACTTAAGACAAGCCCGGTTTGGATTTAATGGATTTGCTATGAGACGTAGCGTGACTAAAAATTATTATAAATGAAACTAGGTGGTCCCCGCGGTATCGCACTAGCTAGTTTCTTCTTTTCCTAGCTGAATTTTTTGGTAATTTGATTTCGGAAATATTAATTTTAGATAACAGATAACTTGTATCAAAATGTTATTTTCAATATTAACCATTGAAATTATTTTTTCTGTTATTATTGAATTGAATTTAGATCAACCGAGCTTTTTCTATTAATTATATATTTTTCTATTAAAAACAGAAAGAATTCCAATTTTAAGTCGATTTTGTTTGTGTCTAAAAACGTCTCAATAGTATTTTCATTTCTTTTCGTTATAAGTCTATTTATATAAAAGTTTAAAGTTTTTGTTATAACTCTATTTTTGGGGTACATTAACCCTTATAAAATCGTCGTTGTAACAAAGTAGTTGACGTTGACGGACCGGTTGGCGCGGTTGGTAAGATGCTTGCCTTTCATGCCGCAGGTCGTGGGTTCGATTCTCACGCAGGACAAACGTGTGAATGAACATGTATGTTTGCCTTGTGTCTGGATGTAAAGACCCCGGAGAACGGGCAGCAGCATCATTTTCTTAGTACGGTGGAAAATGCTGCGATCGCCAACCCGCCTGCCAAGCGTGGTGATTATGGCAAATTTCCCCCAATGCGATAAATGAGTGAGGCCTATGTCCAGCAGTGGACAATCATAGGCTGAGATGGATGGATGGAATAAAGTAGTATGTAAATAACAGTTACATACATATGTTACTCAATAAGTCCCAGGTTTCAGGTCCCAGACACAGCGGTATTTCTAAACCAATACGACTTAGGAGCTTTACTTAAATACCAGCAACGCAACGTGTAAATGGACGTCGGATCACTTGATATTAAGCGACCTGTTGCAAAAAAAAATATGTTTCTTAGAATGGAGACTTACTGAATTTAGTAGTTTCTAAACAATTGTTTAGTTATTTCACTAATTTCTTCTTAAAATATTAAATATAACAACATTAGCAATAACTATAAACGTAATTTTACAAACATCTTGTCTGGGGTACAGAAAAGGACACAGGACAGTGAAATATACTAATAAATGTCAAAAACTAAACAAAGATCGACATTATCCAAATTATCGACACTAGTCGGTAACTAAGATAAAATCATACAAACAAATAAGATTTTATGGCGGGTATTTAAATAACGAAAATACAAGATTAACAATATTATACTACCAAGAACACAACAAATCGGTTAACAAAATTTAATTCCATGTGGAATATCCATAAAATGTATGTCATGTACAAAGTATAAAAAAAAACTCACACATATAGATGATTATTCACATACGCGTATATTTGAGTTGTCTTTTACGTTCTAAATATATGGTCTAAACACGGGTACGTAATCTTCAATTAATAAAAAATCCACTTTAATAATATGTATACATTTGCATGACTATTAATTTTAGGTATCCAATAACATACACGAGTCTAATTTTATTGCACATACGATAAATATAGTCAACATTAATAGATACACATTACTTTGAAAAAATACGTCGGCTGACTTAATTGGTTTATGCAAAAATTTTTTGTTCTTGTTTTTTTACATCAATGTCAGAATTGACAAAAAAAACTAATCTTTATTCCAATGTCAGCCTTCTCTGGGTATCCTTTTCAGGAATGTATGTAACAGTCATTTTATATAGGTGTCTCAATAAAAGTTGTATTTTTTTTTGAAGCAAGTGGGCTACTGCTTTATTTTACAGATGTAGTTATTAAAAAAAGTGTGTGCTTTACAAAATAGAAAAACGCGTTATGACTATTAGATTTTCTTAATAAAAATGGGCGGGTACGCTAAGATCGCTCGCAATCTTCGCGAAGTTTTGACTAGACAAAGAGCACTTGATATGTTAACAATTCAACAAATGGTTAAGAAAATTTAAGAAACTGGAAGAATAACGTATTATCATATTGAATGCGCTAAAACACTAAAATCTAAAACACCCTGTGTGTGACTTTCTTGCGGTGCGGACGAGGAAAACGTGAACTTCCCTGTGGTGTAGAGGCCGTTGCTCAATTTGATTCGTTGTAAAAAAAGATATATTATTATTTACAGTATCCGAGTGCTGACATGCATACTGTGTAAGTATTTTTCCCTGAAGCGAAGCGAAAATTTTCTCTAAATTCTCAATGCGTAAATTTTATTAAATATATATTTCACTTATTCATTACCACAATGCTAAAGTTTTTAGGAATAATATTATTATATTATTCATAGGGTCAAATTTCCAAGTATATCATTGTACACCAGAGATAATTGTTTGCTTTGGAATCTTCCTACGTGGCCTTCTGTCATCTGCCAATCACATTCAAATGGCTGGCTTATAATGGCGCAATAGTGAAAAATTTCGTCTACTAAAGTACTAGTAGTAGTATCTACTAAAATAAATTATCGAGATTCTTTGAGAGAAGATTGTGACACGTATGTACGAGCAGAATAGGATAGGCAGAACTTAATTATTTCATATTTTAAAAATACAGCCTGGAAGTAAAGCGTAATTTAAGTTTCTCAGTGAGATTTTTATTTGTTCACAAAAAAGTTTTACAAAGTTGTCTGAAGTACAACTGATATTAATTTAGTATGCCATTGCCGAAACTCCTCGTAAGTTTCAGTGTAGAATAGTTGTATAACTTGAGTCGACTCAAAATTTTGGAAAAGTGGGCCTTTGAGCTAATCCAGACATATAAAGCAATCGCACCTATATTTCACCGAGCTTATTGTTTATAATGGGACCTACTCGCGTATGGCCCCTTTCAAAGAAAATATTTTATTTAAATCTCTTCATAAATGACGAAGTTTTGCGGTAACAAAGATAATAAAAACATGCAACCGAATTGAGAGCCTTCATTTTTTATTGAATTGGTTAAAATTGTATAGTGTAGCCTTAAAACACAGCGATTATAATAAAACAGTTATGGAGCGGGCATTAGCAATTTTTTACTAAAAATATTTTGAGCATAATCGTCGGCTTTCATTCTTTGAAATGTCGAAAACATGTATTTAGATAATTGGAACACGTTTCAGCTATTGGATAGATGACCATATAATAGTAAGTATACTAATAATAGTAAGGGATGAAATATAGATATAATAGAGATTAAATATAATTATAAATAACGCTAAGTTTTTTTTTTACAAAATCTATATTTATATGTGGGTTATAATTAGGGAAGTAATCACATTATTTCAATAGTTTCCTAGTAGTTTATTAAAAACTAGCGACAAACCCCGACTTCACACGAAGCATAATATACGCTATTTTTGTCTGATATACCGTACCGGCTTTTAAAAAATTAACGTCATAAACGTTTTAAATATCTTCTAAGCTATTTGTCAAAATGATACAAAAGTGTGTAAAAAGTAGTGTAAAAGATAATTATGAACACATTTACTGCTCCAGCTAACTAACGTATTTATATGGATAAAAATTAATACTGAATTCAAAAAAATAGCATCGTAAATAACGTATGATTTTTAATTGACATGTATTATAAAATAAAAGTTAGTATGAGACACTCGTAAAATATAGCTTTATGCCATTGCGGACTTTTCTATGTAACTGTTAAAGAGGAATATCTCTCCATACATTGTTTTGCTATATATCAAAGTGATTAGGCAGCGTTTTCGATGATAGCTCCCAGCTTGCTTGACTTTTTCTGACATTTTCAACTATTATTGTTAAATTATACTCTTTGATATTCCTGGTGATTCACTTCGTTCCGTTCAAATCCGTTTATTAGTTTTTGAGTTTATCGCGAAGAAACAGACAGACAGTCGCAACGGGGGACTTTGTTTTATAATATGTAGTAGTGTGAAATGATATATGATTATGTTCGCATTCTTTCAGGACATACTTCCAATGATTACATAATATGTATTGAACATAAAATATTATCTATTATACAATCTGAGTGGTAAAAAAAGAATTCATAAGTTGTCATTGTAAAAAGTACAATAATGACGTTGCAACTTTTTAAATTATATGTTATAGAAGGCACTTCAAACTTTTTTTGACAAAGACCTAGTCCCATGTAATACCCCCACAAAGATTGTTTGCTTGCCGTCCTCAAGTTTTGGACTCTAAGTATATTGGACTATAAAATATTGGACTGTACACTTATCATCGAGCTAACAAGGTACAAAATATGACGCCATATCTTGACCATATTACAAGGGTTGTTAAATATAATTTGATATTACGTATTTGTTTGATAAGACATCACGGTAAGAGCACGTCGTCACGATTCCTCATAACAATCCGTCCATCATCCCGCATCCTTGAATTTGATCTACCTACGCATATTGTGTCGCGTCGCGCCGACTTGGCGCCTTTGGCCGCCCTTCATTTTGTCTCATTCATCAGAAGTGATTCAGTATGGCCTAATTTTATTTAACTATAGACAAAAGTCTTTTGTTTTGAAAAGTAAAAGGATTAAAACTTTGTCGTTTGTTATTTGCTGTAGTCACGATTACGAACGCGACTGATAATAAAATCGTCCAGCACGTTTTTTGTTGATCATATAATTTAAGTAAATGGTGGGGAGCCAGTATATAAAGATGCAAAATCCAAGCACATTATTTATTCTAGTTTTTTAGTATTTACAAAATGTTGTCGCGTAGATTAATTTGGAATTGTTCCAAGATGTACACAAACCGGTAAGTTATGTTTTGTTTATCAGTCACTAAGTTTAATTTAGCTTAAAATTAATTTATTTTACGAGGCCTTAAATTTTCAGATGTTACAGTCAAGATAAGTCAAATTCTCTCACGACCAAACTTGTTAAGGATTTTGATAAATTTGTACCAAAAGTTATAGATAAATGTTTAGCTAAAGCTACGTTTATTGAATCTGACGAAATAAAGAAAAGAATAAAAAAGGTAAATAATTTCTGTATCAAAACCTAAATATTTCATGTTCGTATTTTCAAAATCGCAACGACAACGTTCTTTTCACATACGCACATGTCTTTATGTATTCCTTATGTATGAAATATTATAATTATAGTTGAAAATGTATAATTTGAAAATGTCGAAAAATGCAAAATGCCTGGAAGTTTTCATCGAAAACGCTGCCTTAGTCCTGATATTTCATTTTCAGATCCATCCATCCGTGCCATACATCAGGGGGGATGGATAGGACATTTATTTTTTGTTAGATTTTGTACGAGCCTGGTAAATGTCAAATGTTGTTATCAGTTACTTTTATGTGTATGACATGACATGGCAACCGATATAAGGTTGTATTTTAGCAGTCGGCAACTTTTGTTAGATAAAAGGACTTTTCTGTACTCTTCACGATGTGTGTGTTAAATTTCAATAATCTTTTGAGTCGTTTAGACAAAAAAGCATAACAAAAAAACAAACAATATTACATTCACATGTGTTAATTAACAATGTTATGTTTTATACAGTTGTTGAATTCCAACGTTCAAAATATCGTAATGGAAATTTCGAGTATCATAGAATCAGGCCTAGTCCTAATTTAAGGCCTCTTCCCCTTCCCATCTTTTTGTGCTATTGTATTATTTCATCACTATCCCCCTCGCATCGGGGAAGGGGATGGATAGGAAGAGGAAATATCCTTTTTCTGTCTATCCCCTCCTCTGTCCATTAAAGATAGACAATGCATCTGGAACTCTTTAGCTTGTTGCAGGTGCTTATAGGTTGCGATCACATGACAGTATTAGGTGATATGCTTACTCGTTTGCCAACTTCTTGTAAATAAAATATATGTGTATATAAAAAATCGTACACATACATTTATTGCGCTGTCAATCGGGTGCTCAACAGTAATTATATATATAATTTATAAATAATAAAGCTAATCACATCTGCGCACAGTCCACAGAATATTACACAGTGGGAAAGAAACCAGTCCAAGGAGAAATAATGCTCTTCACCTACGAAGCATTTAATAACACCAAACACATTGACGATGAATTATTACATCAAATACAAGCAATAATGACTGCTGTGGAAATTGTATGTATCACCGAAATTACTAAATATTCACCATCAACGTCATCATCATCATCATCAGCCCATATCAGTCCACTGCTGGACATAGGCTTCCCCAATGCCTTCCACAGTACACAGAAATCACAGCGTTACAACGAAATAATTTAAAGAATTTTTTGCAAGTTTTTACTCAAGAGCGGCAATTAACAGTTAAACATGTGCTTGGGAATTAGTATGTGCAACAGAGTGGACTAAGAGTAAATTAAGTATGACTGTTATCCGTTGTTTTTTTTTAGCCACAAAGTTACGCTGTCTTATGGGACGACTACGAGGACAACTCCAAGTTACGATGCGGCAAGATGTGCTGGCACTTGGTCGATGATAATGGTGCAATAGCTTTACTCGATGGCTGCATCATGAGAAGCTTTATGGAAGAAATTGTTAGACAAAATACTAAAGGGCAACTACGAGAACATGTTTTGAACATATTAAGCAAGACATATTTCACTGGTGCTATAGGTCAATATTTGGACACAGTAGCGTCACGATCCAAAAATTATGATAGGTTTACAATCGAACAATACAACTTGACCTGTAAATTTAAGTCTTCGTTTTATGCTGTTAACGCACCAATCCTAATGGGATTAGCGATTAGCAATAAGTTGGACAAGAACGCTTTCCGGATTGTGGACGATGTTTGCAACGATTTGGGTATAATGGTTCAGATTCACAATGACTTGTTGGATTACTTTAATACAAAGGAAACAGTTAAGGGTAAAAGTGGAACAGACATTCAGGAGGGTAAATGTTCCTGGGTGGCGGTTGCGGTGTTGCAGCACTGCAGTCCGGAGCAGCGACGCATCTTCACACAGAACTACGGCAGCTGGGACCTGGACAAAGTTGATCGTATACGGCAACTGTACGAAGAAATGGATTTGGTAAAATTGTACAAACAAGAAGAAGAGGCACGTTTTAATTCCTTCTATAAGAAAGTTAAGGACTTGCCTAAAGATGCTATCCCTTCTAAGGACTTTTTTCACAACTTCCACCACTTAATGAAAAAATACACCGAAGATATATCATCATTAATGTATGACAAATATTAAAAATTGCGATTAATTGACGATAGATAAAATAAACACAAAGCAGCGGACATCGCCTACTACAAAAAATTTCAACAAAATTAGAACAATTTTTATTTTATGAATTATTGCGTTTACGAAACTTTACGGGAAACACCCATGACGTTATATAAACAAAGAAACATTTTTTTTGTATTATCTTTTTCTTTCTTGATTCAATAAACAAAATTTTCTTACATTAATTTCTATGCTGATGGGACTTTTAATGGAAAATACTAAATACTAAATAAAGACAGTAAAATTAACTTTGAAAAGATCCAATTTGTTCCGAGACTGCCTAGTTTTTATATTTACTTTATATTTTTATTATATTTATATTGTAACTATTTCATTACTTGTTAATTTTACTTATAAGTATGTCTACCGTTGTTACAAAACGATAGACATCTTTTACAAAATAATTGACGAGGGCAGTTAAAGTTATGAAAAGCGATCTAACCTCTAGCCTCGAGTTTTTGCTTTGAGCGTACACTTCTCTACAAATTTGGTTAAGACGTTAACGTCTTCAGTCAAATTCACAGTCTTCGCTATAAATGAAACTACAATAGAGTATTGTCTTTAGTCATGGGTATGAAAGAATTTTCTTTTATCAAAACCTGGGTATTTGTTTTGGATTTAATCATTTCTTGGCGAATGGTATCAGACAGCAGCCCTGTGATATTTCATAAATAATAACATTCGTAAAAAGTGATAATCGATTTATGTGTTTAACACAATATAACAAAGACGTGAAAGTTTGCGCTATTATTATTTGACAAACGACGCAGCGAAATAGCTTCGAAAATTAATAATATTTACGTATAAATACGTATTTCCAGCAGAGACAGCTTTAGCAGTATATACGTAATGGGTGTTTGCGAGATAGGAAATTTTCTAAAAGGCTTTAATATATTAAATGCGGAACCCGATAAGGCGCACTAGACATGTCCGCTAAAATGAATTTATATCAAGAACAAAACTGTGTCCAACGATTTACGAATAGGTGTTTTTAATAGAAACTATTTACTTTACTTTTTGGAATTCATCATTTTTCAGTTGCTATCGAGTTTCAGCAACAGATCGCTTTAATTTTCCTTACTTTTATTTGCTTGATTTTTAAGTTTAGTGGAGTCTTGTTTCCCTGGTTAGACTCAGCGCAGAGGCACAGGCACATGCATAGATCGAAAAAAAAAATTACAAGGAGGGTACTTCGTCGAATTAAAAAAATAATGAATTACGATAAATTCTGCAAAGCAAGTTAATTTTCAAGGTTTTTGTTCTTTTAAGGTTCTTATGCAAAATTGTTGCGTTTTCTATTCAGTTGCACTCATAACCTGTATTTGTCGACAAAGCGACTTCAAATTAGAGCACTAAGGGGTCTTTAAATCGAGGACATTATTTGCACCGTCCTCACTCGAAAACTGTGTTCACACAGGATAGTTTGTTGTTGCATCCTTGCTGCTTTATATGTCGTATTTCCATAAATAGATAAGTAATCCGAAGTAAAGGCATTTAATGTTCTTTCTTTTGTTTGTGATATGTAAAGGACATGGGCCACTCCCCATACATTGCACGGCCCACTAAACGAAGTTCAAGGGCAGTAATGAAATCCCTTTTATTATAAACACTTTAAAATCAATATTCTTCATGGGGATACATAGATATTTAAAAAATAAGATAAGAATTTTAGGTTATATGATTTTGCTGTCAATACACTGACACTTTAACATCATCATCAGCTTAAATATTATTTATATTACTATACTTTATGACACAGACCTAATTCAATGAACGCCAAGACTTTGCTGACGATCATAGAAAAGTATTTGCTCATAATTATTACGTAGAGTTATAAGCTTTGGGTACATTAAATTAAATACCAAAAAAGTTTTACACTTTTATTTTATAGGGATAGAGTAAATAAGGCTTATATGCGCATAATAAGTTCCATTAAAAAATAAAAGCAAAATACTTACAACACGTGGAGCAATCCTTTGATATCATGTGTCGAATTTGTTCAACATTTGACGGTGGATGTCTACGATTGCCGGTGATAATTACACCACAATTCAAACATCTAAGTCCTTCCATTATGCACAACAAAATATAATAAGCAAGTATATCGCAACGAAATAATAATATCCACAATGCGCACGAGTGCGAAAACGAGTGGTCAAATGTAAAACGTCAATAAACAAGACGTAAATAAGCATATACATATACAATAAACAAGTGTAGTTTTTTGCTTAAGATCAATTTTGATTTTTGTTTAGATGTAATATTTTATATTAATTTTAAAATCGATTAATTAAATATGTTAATATATTTTGCTAGTTTTTTTGCAATATAATGTTTCTTTTAAGAAGATTTAATGTGAATTATTGAAAATATAAATATATTTTACCTATGGCAACTCTTTCAATGTTATCAATGTAGCTTAGTCATGCTAATTTCTTTTTATTTATGAATTTAATTATCCCACCATTAAAATACTCTTAAATTGTATAATAAATATGTATAAATGAAGTGTTTTTTTCTATAGATATTTTATTAATGTCCTTGAGTGCACGAGTAGCTGGGCCGAAAATGGCCCATGTCCTTTAAATGCTTGGAGCACTTTTAATATTTTGGTTTAGATTTTTCGCTGATTTATAATCACTATTTAAATAATTGTACTAATAAATATTATTTTATAAACTTGATATTGTTCTTTGAAATAAGTTTTTCATTTTCACTAATATGCTTTACGCAAATTATTGCAGTTTATTGACACTTCGAAAATATGCTTCACCTTTGAACGTCAAATTTGTATGAAACACCCTGTCTGGATGTTTATAATGGTTTTTAAATCTGTATCAAAACTATAATTCTTTTTATATTTACACAAGTATAAGTTTTGAGTTTGCTTTAAAGCCTCGCTACAATAAAATAAGAATATTTTGATTTACTTAAAGGATCAAATACCAATTCCATAATCTTTATCAAGAATTCTTGAGACGATAAAGATTATGGAATTGGCATTTGATATTGATAAGAAATTTCTTATGTAAATTTGTCTACTGGCTAGAAATTGAATAGCGATGAGAGCTATCAAATTGTTCTGAATTCGTTGAAAAATTATGGAGCTTTTATACAATGTACAATTTATTTTTTCCTACAATTACTTTAGTAGTATCTATTATTATTTTCTACATGTGATGTCATTTCTACTAATCATTTTACGAGATAATTCTGACTTCCGAAATAAACGGTTGCAATCGTTAGTATTTTTTAGTTAACCCGTGCCTGACCCTAGGGTAAATTAGAGTTCAAGACAATATTTCTAGAGACAATATGGGTTTTAGTAGGAAAGTTAGAGTATTTTATTCAGGTTATATTTCTTTAGGCGCATTAGATAAAAAATGTGATGAGATGCGCGTACACGCTGCTAGAAATTTTACAGGATGAGCATAGTGCATCGGCTAATTTCTCTTCTAAGGAGGCCCAGACCACCAACGTAGTCATGGGGTAGAGACAGACGTAAAAAACTATAAATTGTATTGAGATAAATGGTACGAGTTAAGGCCGTACACATTTGAGGCCGTACACACAAAATTTACTAAATAGCGAAACAAAAATAGTGACCGTATCGATTAATCTACTGTGCTCTGATGCTGCAAGCCCTCTTGCTTGTCTAATTTCCATTCAGATGGCTTAGGCCTAGGTGCTTGGGTAAGAAGTTAACACAAAACATAACTATTTTGCTGAGAGTTCTTGTAAAATACTCTTTAGATTCTTATTGCGAAATTTCGGATATAAACACCTTATTACTAAATAGGTCTAGGGTATGTACAGGGAGGATATTGTATAATTTTACATCATATCATTTTTATAAGCCAATAGACGTCCATCGCTAGATGTAGACCTTGCCTTTGCTTGGCCTTGACCTTCTCGGTCCCTTATCCCATGACTCTAATGCGGTACACCACTGCGTAGTCCTGGACGTGTCACCACCATTCCAGAACTTTTAGCCTTATCAATTCAATCTACGAGCATTGTTTTCGATCCATTGCTAATTAAGATTAGCAATAAAAGAAATAGTAGTAATGATTTAACATCATATGATTTCTTCTTTCATATAAAGCATGTGTTTGTGATATATATACATATGTGTATAAGTAAACCGGTAATGTTTTAGTTAGGTTATTCCCAGGAGCATGATACAATGTAATTAATGTTAATAACACGACACGCTATGGGATGTATAAACAATTCGAAAACAACTTTTTTTTCATTTTAAATTACTCATAGGCTTCATTAGTTAATAATGAACAGATAGTATTATAATGAAACTTCGATGCCCTTGTTTCGTATCAGTTGCATTAGCAATATCAAAGCTACTTAATGCGCAGAAACATGGCGTGTCTCACTAACAGTAATGTGTACTTGTAGGAATATTTTATCAAATATATAGACACAAGTTTCTGGTATGTGTGCTAAAGTATTTGAGTGAAATTTATACTTGAAATAAGTAAGATAATGCTACGTGCCTGAGCAAGCAACCTTTGTTAAATTATGCCGAGGATATTTAGTACTTTATTAGAGCGCCATCTCAAAACAATATATATATATATATATATATATATAT
>DWLR01002860.1:0-14570 GCA_018246295.1 Papilio alexanor hazarajatica | reverse complement strand
ATATATATATATATATATATATTATATGAAAGAAATTAGTCGAACAAATGTGTCGATTACATGTACTTCCAAATTTATTGAACTCTTTCTTTTTTAGTCAATAGAAAGAGTCGAACGAATTAATTAATTACATGATTATTAATTTGTATTACTTTTAATCCTTTTCTTGGCAATGTATGTGACTCCGCAAATACATCAAAGTTTGAATCATTATGTATCATCAAGGACTCTTGGCAATTTTTTATAAATCCTACGCATCCTCTGTGTCACAAGCATTACGTCATAAGAACATTATTTTGATATTCAAATATTTTTACCTCTGCCAAGTTAAGGGTTAATATTTGGTTTTAGCTTTGCGAATAATTTTATCTTAGTAAGTAAAAGATAATTGAATTATAAATCTGCAGGATGAAATGCAACAACTGTGGCTGTACTGTTTGTGTAATGCAGCTTTGTCCTTTGTTAGGGTGTTAATGCGCCTCTAAACATTACACCTCCTCCCCCAGCGTCTCACTCACTCCGCGCGGAGGTGAATGCGGGAAGGGATTAGCACCTCTTAGAGACAACTGATAATGTTGTCGTGTTTACAGATTAATTCTGATTTAAATACGTATAGATGTGTAATATTCGATCTATTAGTGCTAAGGAATATAAATAATGGAGATTTTTGACACTATAGGTATTGAGCAGTTTAGATATAACTTAACTGAAGATGTTAACTGACTAGCGCTACCAATAAGCCAGCTTTTATATTGGAAAGCGAGGGATAGATAAAAATGAGTATAGCAGGAGTTGATGGGAAGGAAATCCGGTCCCTACTTTTCAGACGTTGGTATTTTAAACCGATTATACAAAAAGTAGGGGGTCCTTAATTGGCTTTTATTTTTTTATGTCTGTTACCTCAAAACTTCGTTATTTATGAACCGATTAAAAAAATTGTTGGAATGGGAACATTCGCAAGTGGGTGCTATTTAATTTTAAATTTCATTGAAACTTGAGTTCTGAAGATTTACCGAAAATTGACATATGGGTATATTTAGGACAAGCCCTGTTTGAATTTAAGGGACTTGTAATGAGAGGTACCGTAGCTGTAAACGCTTTAATGACATAAATAAAATTATACAAATTTAAAGTCGGTTTTTTATTTGTTAAAAAGTGAATGTGGAAATTTTTTAAAGTTGTCTCATTCATACAAAACTTGTGGCAGAAGCTTTTGTGACCAGAACCAGAAAGGTCTGTTCTGGTATGATCTGGTACGGTCTGGTCTCCGGTCTGATCTGATCTCTTGTCTGGTATCTGCTCTGGTCTCTGGCATGATCTGGTCTGGTACGGTCTGTTTCAGTCTGGTACGATACGGCCGGGGTCTGGTATGGTTTGGTTTGGACTGGTACGGTCTGGTACGGACTGGACTGGTACGGTTTTCACTGGTACGGTCTGGTCTGGTATGGTCTTGTTTAGTCTCTGGTCTATTCTGATCTCTGGTCTGGTCTGGTCTGGTACGGTATGGTACGGCCTAGTCTGTTACGGTCTGGTATTGTTCGATCTGATCTGGTACGTTCTTGTCTGGTCTAGTACGGCCTGGTATCGTACGGTATAGTCTGGTTCGGTCTAGTCTGGTCTGGTCTCTGGTGTGGTACGGTCTGTTATGGTACGGTCTGGTCTGGTTTGGTACGTTGTAATCATAGTTTCAAATCATATCCATGCTTATCAATTTCTTTACTTTAGTTTTACTTTGCTAAGGCTGAAAAATGCTATGAATTGTCAAATGTGATATTAAGCTGGCGACACTTTATTTATTGTGAAGTCGGCAATTTAACATCCTTAATAGAGTAAATGTTGGGTATTCAGAAGACCACAGTAGTGAGTTTATTGACGATCGTCATGTCCACGTGTTGCATTCTGTCCACGCCCTGACCCCGTGTCGTGAATTTGTTAGCATTAGCAATTGATCATATGGGGTGACCACACGACTGCGTGCTGTGTGCCTCCACGATTGTTTTTTTTAATAAATATATTTTTAAAATTATATGTACCTTAATTTGATTTCATTCTTAATTAACTTGTTTGGTTGAAGAATTTGATTGGTTTGTCGTTTGTTCGGAGCTCGTTTGTTTTTAATGTCTGGCTACTTAACTATTACATTTCACATTAATGGTTACCCTAATCCATAGTCCATACGCGTTTCTATGTAAAACGTTATCAAAGTTTCAATCGATCTCGGCATGCAATAGTACCATATTCCATGCAACTGCAGTATCGATCTGTGTCGTTCATATTAATATCATTTACGTCCACGGATCGGCAATCGACATTCCTTCCCAGTGTCGGGAGACGTGTTTACATGTGTTTACAAACATCGAGATGCATTAAGCAAATGTAATTTCGGTAATGCGTCACAGAGAATGTACGGGTAGCCATTATTATTACCGAACTACGTACGACTTCTGCGTGCCTTTATGTGAATATTGTTTTAAACTATGAAAACTAGGAGTTTTAAAGATATTTAAAACAACTAAACCACACGGAATTTATAATTTTCTTTGCGGATTTAGTTTATATATCAATCGCATACATCCTAACACATTATAAGATATACATCCATACATGCGTCATGATGTAAAATAATATATAAATACGTACTGATTAAAAGGCCGTAACGTAGCATATTAATAAAGCGGGGGCGCTAGTAGGTAGCGCGGCAGGCGAGGGGTTCGATTCCGGCACGTGCGGTCACAGCTGACGCGTGGGGTGTAGTTTTTTTATACGATTAAAATGAGTAATTGGAACGAGTTGTTTTGAGTTTTAATAATAAATACAATAACAATAATTTAAGCTCTTGCCACTGTTCCGAGATGTAATGTCTCTGAAGAACATTCAAATTTATTAAATTCCATTTTAATCTTCTTTTGTTTTATTACCGACATCTGCCCTAAATAAAGATCTGTAGTGCTTCCTGTTGTTCTCCCTGTTTAATGAAAGTTGCAGTTTCAAAATATTAGGTAATGGTACTTCTAGTCTCGCGGCGAAGTATGAAATAAAATCTTTTACATCAACAAGTTTGGTTTTGATGTGTTTATGATAAAAACTCCAGACACAAATCGCTAAGTTGAAATTGCTATATTTCGCGCTTCAGATTGGCGCGTTTATTTCAACACGAGGTATAATCGATTTAGAATAATTAACTTTTTGCTGAGTTATCTTAATAGCAGATATACTGCGGAATGCTGCCCGCCCGGTGTCCGGGGAATAGACGCCGCTCGTATGTGAAGATTAGTTTCACCTGCAGCGCCAACTGGACCGACCTTCATTCCAATCATGGTCAAGCTGCGTACACTAGAAGCGAATATAAATTGATAGCTACAGTTAATCGACAGCCATTCATCGCCTCTATACAGTCATTAATACCTCTGTGGTACAAAAAATCTCGACAGGAGACCACTCTTACTTTTATATAAGGTAAAGATATTGTAGAAAGTGATTAATGTAAGTAAAATAAATTAGCCATACAATTAAAACTCTGCGTCGCTAACCTTAAATAAATAAATAAATGATAATAATAATAATAATCTGGGACATTATTCAGACACACGGCCATCTGATCCCCAACTAAGCAGATATTGTACTTTGGAAACCAGATAACTGATATACTACATATGTTAAAACTTTTCTTTTGTAAATACATACATATATAGATAATTACACCCAGACACAAGACAGACATATTCATGCACACTAATGTTTGTTCTGGGTGGGAATCGAACCCACGATCTGCGGCGTGGGAGGCGAGTATCTTACCACTGCGCTAACCGGACAGACACAATTTACCTTAAAAATATTGAACTATAACAGTCGGGACGATCGAAATTACGGACGTTAAATAAATGCGACTAGGAAAGCGATGACTTGAACTTTTCTGCATTTTTTTTGACATTTGAAATTTTGTGTATAAAGGCACAAGTAACAAATAACTAACTAGTAATTATTAAAAAAAATAAAGAGGCCGACTGACACCTCACTCTTTAAAATTGGTCAACAAGTTTAAGCACCAGGAGGTCATAAAAGAACGGATATACTTATATAAGTCATATGCCCGCGAAAAACATTAACCTTCTATCACTCGGACAATAAAACAATAGATTCACTTCCCAATACTATTTTGTAAAAGAAACATTAATAATCATATCAAAAATGTTTGACGGTGTAACACGGCATATGGGCGATAAGTCCCCCTCACCCGGTCGTTCGGTATCGCCTTTTGTCACGGCTCACTTACGCTTAATTACTTCATTAATTATACATAGCAGTTAAAAGTTTTTACAACAAAAGGATTTAATATGTGCTGCTAACAGATGTCGCCTTGCGATTTATGGAAAGTTTTGATTCTATAGTTTTTCTTCACGTCTTTACAATATACGAAAGTAGAAGAGAGCGATATGATAGGAGACCCAATCTTCATCTTCTATCACATCAGTTTTCATACTTAGGAGCTAGTAAAGCTTTGAAGATCAATTGGCATCTGTTGATCAATAAATTTTTGCCTATTTCTGCGTAATGAAATTTACGGTATTTTTGTGGGATATACTTTTTCTACTAGTATATGATCCTTTAATAAAATATCGTGTTCTAAGGAACTTGCTTTTTCAGCAGCTTTGTTCAACATTTATATACCGATGGCAGCTTATCCGTTTAACTGTTGCATAATTAATTATACAAAAGGACTTCTTCTTAAATACAAATACATGACTCGACAACAACATAGTGTAATTTGTCTATATCCTAGATCTCTAGATCCTGATCTTGATCTAGATGTTTAGATCCTGGTAATAACTGTAGTTCTCAACCTAATGTAACTTACACACAGACAAGGCGCCGCGTTGCGCGACAATGAATAAATACGTAATGTTATCAAAATTAGATGTGTTTCACTTGTGATTTTTATTTCAACTTTTTTTAATTTTCATTCGGATATCAATTCGTTTATTTCTCTATTTGTTTAATGCGTGAAAAAGTGGTGGGGTACTCAGTTTGTACAAAGGCTTAAGATTTTCAAGTCATGAACCCGCCTTCTTTCAGGGGTCTCCTTCCTTGTATCACCTCCTCAGCCTATAATCGTCCACTGCTGGACATAGGCTTCCCCATTGATCGCATCATTGGGGAAAAATGTGCCATAATCGCCACGCTTGGCACGCGGGTTGGCGATCGCAGTATGTTCCACCATACTAAGAAAAGGACGCTGCTGCCCGTCCTCTGGTGGTCTTTACATCCAGACTCAAGACAAACAAACATGTTCATGCAGATAAATGTTTGTCTTGGGTGGGAATCGAACCCACGACCTGTGGCGCGAAAAGCGTCTTGCCACTGCGCCAATCGGTCAGTCTTAATTTACTTACTTTCTATTTGTTTATAACATAACATCACGCCCGTAATCTAGAGGATGGACAGAGATCGGATTTCCACTTGGCGCGATCCACGTCGACGGTCGTCGCTAACAGATACTCCTTATATTGCCTTCCTTTAGGATGTCATTAATTTGATCGATATACGTTTTTCTTTGTCATCCCCTACCAACACTGACACTCACTTTGCAACATTTGTCTTGTCACTCCCTCTTCAATCATGGCCGAATATGGCAGAACCCCCGCAGCATACCTTTCTAGTACCAGCATCATTTTTCAAGCCACAGTTTTCCCTTACAACGATATTTTTAATCTATATTTCTATTATCATTTACAGAACGAGAAGAATCAAATAATGAAATCGAACGTCTGGTTGCGCCTGGTATGGATGGACTACCAGTTGATGTGGGACGAGGCCGACTACGGCGGCATCGGCGTGCTCCGCCTGCCCCCCGACAAAGTCTGGAAACCCGACATAGTACTGTTCAACAAGTAAGGGATTCCTGGAGTAATTGTATAGCTTAAAAGCAAAGGCCGTCTTACTCGCTAATGGTGGTGGCTTAAATCAACGTACATGCATACACTGAATTAATTTCTATACATTCCATTTTGCACAATTTTACGTTAATCAATATTCTAAAATTTGTATTTGGTAAATCTTGGATCTTTATGCTTGGTATAAAACAACAAAAGAATTGGGTTCAAAAAGAAAAGTAAGAAGCTTCAACAGACGTGGTATTAATATCTAAAATGTAATTCTAATTATTATGTCCTACTGTAACACTTTACGTGATAAACGATTTTTTAAATTACCGATTCCGAGAACATCTTTGACTTTCGGTAAACATTTCGGGGATCACACAGGGGCTTTAACTTACGACGCCATTTTGTAATTCTGTAACCTCAAAGATTGTACGTACGGTGAACGAAGCAAAAACATTATTTTTTGTTTCCTTCTTTCCTTAGACTATTTTGAGTCTGATAAGCTTCTGGAACTAGAAACTTAACTTATTTACATATCAGTGTGTTAGTTTTAAAGATACTAATAATAATTGTTGTTTTTACTTAACTTACGCTTGTAAATTTTCCTTGTAAAAATTCTTTTTTTTTGTAAAAAAAAATCCTTTTGAGTTATTTTAAGCGGACCATTAGTAATTCCGAAACTTTTTTATTTGTATTTCCATGGCAGAGGTTTTTTTGTTAAATTATGTTTCTCAAATAAATATGTTAACAGTGCTGATGGTAACTACGAAGTGCGGTACAAATCTAACGTTCTGATTTATCCAAACGGAGAAGTGCTCTGGGTGCCTCCGGCCATCTACCAGGTAAATGTACACACTCAGCATATTATGGAATTAGTAATCGGTTACATTTTCAACGGTTAGAGACCAAGATAATAATTATGAAAGCAAATAAAATCATGTAATTTATATCATGTGTTTATTTTGCTAACTTTATGAGCTGATAATGTTAGGGATTTTATTAATGACAAAGATTAATTAAAACAAAAAATTGTAGACTTATATTCTTCCTACGAAGCCCAACTCATAAAATTTTAATGATATTTCTTTTTATACTACTATAAGTTAAATTGAGTTATTTAATTAGTTATTACTCGAGAATTCTTTCTATGTCTACACTCTTCAAGGTCGGCTGAATAAATGTAGGCCTTATTCTTTTACACTTTAAAGTAAAAAAATAATAATAATAACCTATCCTTTCAGAGTTCATGCACTATCGACGTAACCTATTTTCCCTTCGATCAACAAACGTGCATTATGAAGTTTGGCTCTTGGACTTTCAACGGCGACCAAGTTTCGCTCGCCCTCTACAATAACAAGAACTTCGTCGATCTCTCCGACTACTGGAAGTCAGGGACGTGGGACATTATAGAAGTACCCGCGTACCTTAACATTTACGAAGGCAACCATCCCACCGAGACCGATATTACATTTTACATCATAATAAGAAGGAAGACGCTGTTTTACACTGTTAATTTAATTCTGCCAACAGTACTGATATCGTTCCTTTGCGTTTTAGTATTTTACTTACCCGCCGAGGCTGGGGAGAAGGTAACATTCAATAACATATTAACAAATTCATTTAAACTGAATATTAAGAATTACAATTACGATTTTTGAAATTAATTTATTCATAATGAAAATGTGTTTCTGCCAGGTTACGTTAGGTATTAGCATTTTACTGTCACTGGTCGTGTTTTTACTGCTGGTGTCGAAAATTCTACCGCCGACGTCACTCGTGCTACCTCTGATCGCTAAATACTTGCTGTTCACCTTCATAATGAACACAGTCAGCATCCTCGTCACGGTGATTATCATAAATTGGAACTTCCGAGGGCCGAGGACGCACAGGTAAGATTAATTACATTTATTTAGACTCAAAAGATATGTGACGCGTCTATTTATATCATATTAATTCTGCCACGCGCGCACACCGAATCAGAAATTTGACAAGTTAAACATACTCATAACAACGAATGTAAATGTAATGACTACTATACTGTGCATCAGGTAACTTCTCTCGTAAGATGCCCAACCAACCACATTGATTCGGGGTAGGGAGTAGAGACCGAAATAAGTGTATGGTGTTATTACTTGAGCTTGTCTTCATTCAGAATTGAAAAAGAAATGTAACTTAACTTTTTGAACTAATAAACATAATGCTGGCATCTCTCACTTCATTCGGTTGTTTATTTTATGTATATTCTCGATATATATAATTGATAGGATGCCCCTTTGGATACGAAGCGTGTTCCTACACTACCTACCGACAGCGCTACTCATGCGTCGACCGCGCAAGACTCGTCTCCGATGGATGATGGAGATGCCCGGCATGGGGGCGCCGCCGCACGCCGCGGCTCCACATGATCTGCCCAAACATATCAGGTAATGCATTTTAAGTCCAATATGCTTAATACAATGATATATAACAATACAAGAAAGCGATGTCCTGACCCCTTGTTACGTATGGTTAAATGAAATAGAACATTAAGACGACTCAAATTATCTTTCCTATTTTTTTCTTGCATTTATAAAATGAACTTAGGAAACTAATTCGACAGCGCAATTGGATCAAAACAAAGCAAAATGGAAGCAATGGAGCTGTCTGATCTTCATCATCCTAACTGCAAGATCAACCGGGCGGCGGGCGGCGGAGAGATGGGAGCACTGGGCGGGCTCGGAGCCCTTGGCGGCCTAGGGCTCGGTGAGAGAAGAGAATCCGAGAGTTCTGATTCCTTATTGCTATCTCCTGAAGCGGCAAAAGCAACTGAAGCTGTGGAATTTATAGCAGAACATCTGCGTAATGAGGATCTTTATATTCAGGTAATGATTGTTTTGAAAATTAAGACGATATGTGTACAGGGAAGGTAGCATTACTTCCCTTTCCATCCATTCCTTCTCGTCTCCTTTTACTCATTCACTACCCTCCTTTTTTTCTCCAGAAAGGAACACTTACACCTGACATTAAGTATTAAGTAATAGAAAGACTAGCATATTTACTCTTCTTGCGTTGAATTACAACACCAGCACCAGTAAATTATTACAGTAGGTATTTCCTTTACGTATTGTTTGCAAAGAACAATACGCTCAGTTCAAATATAGGTTTTTAACATCGAAAAAAAATTAACACCACTTTCGACGTTTTGACAAATTTCATTATCCTTTTGACTAAGCACAACCGAATTTGTTTTGAAAAAAGCTGAAATTGATTTATAAAAGTCCGAATTTTCAGTTTAAAACGTATATAAAAATATAAATATTATCAATAACACAAGCTTTGAAGAATATTCAAATTACACACTATCACATTAATTTATTGAAGATATATTTTTCCAGACGCGCGAAGATTGGAAGTATGTCGCAATGGTCATCGACAGGCTACAGTTATACATTTTTTTCATAGTAACAACAGCCGGTACGATAGGAATCCTCATGGATGCCCCGCACATATTTGAATACGTTGACCAAGATCGTATCATTGAAATATACAGAGGAAAATAAACATACATCAAACATTGACTTAATAATAAATAAAATAATGTACCGACATCGTATGCTTCTGAAAACTTTTAGACTTAGTGTTTTAACGTAAGTATATCTATATATTTTGTTCGAACATAACTATCGTCCTATTTTATAATTTTAAATCGCAGTGTCTACTTCATAAATACATGATGATAATTCGCCGCTTATCTGATTTGATTACTAATTTGGATGTCAAGTGTTAAGAATGTTATTTACTTTAGGCGATGAGACCGCCATTCAGCATCGTTAAATTGTGAATGACGACATGTAGTTTTTACCAACATCATTTTTGGTTACTAAAAATTAGTTAAGAATTATTATAGTTTGTATGTTAAGGAATTGTAGCGTTTACTTATTAATAGAAAATAAAATGGCTGTGTTCGGAGTTTACAAAAGCAGATTAGCTGATATCTATAAACGGTAGATGTAAGATTGTAACATTTAAACACTTTTATTGAAAATATATATATAAAACGGCTTAGTAGGTAAAATGTAAATATACTTCGCAAATAAATTGTCGCAATTAAAATTATTTGTAGGTAATTTATTTGTGACAAATATTTAGGAAATCATTTCGTTTTTGCTTCAATTTCATATTTATTTTATTGAAGGAAAAACTTCCAAATTTTTTATCTTAAAAAAATATTAAAACTTCCCTTGAATTTAAATGACTACCTTACGACATATTTTTTTACTCAAACTATTTTCAATTATTAGCCTTATTATGGAATTTTGAGAGATCAGTTTTATTCAAAAGAACCAACTGACATATTTTATTCGCAGCCTTGCAATTTGAACCCAATTTGGCCTCGAAACGCTAATAACCTAATGGTTCAGGCTACAAACAATGAGGTCGTGGGTTCGATTCCGACATTCGACTATTGTCTTGAACCACATCCTAGCACAAGCTTTTAAGCTTAGTTGGAATGGTTACAAACAATATTTTCAATTTATTTCAATAATCTACAAATATTTTAAAAAATAGTTCAATAAATTCAAACAATCTTTTTATCATATAAATAAAAAGAACTACGTAAAAATGTTTAGGTACAAAACAATTTATGTAAATTAAGACATATAACTTTATAATTATGCATGAATTGGAACTGGGAAAATAGTAACTTATAGATAACTACAGTCAGCATATTAGGCAAGGATTCTACCTTGAATATCTATTATTACAGGAAATATTATTTATTAAATATTATTTATTTAAACGAAAGCACCTATTTAGGAATATTTAAATAGATGACAAATGTAAAGCATTGTTTATTACTAACAACATCGATGTTTGTTTTCTTTGTTGCAAGTCCACGAAAAAGTTTACCTACTAAAAAAAGTTAACTTCCGACACAATCTTCCAATAAAATGAACTATATTGTGTTTAACTAAGTTATCAAATAATATACATCATACGATTTTAATTGTACACTTTTATTTAATAAATAAAATATATATAAATGGCTAATTATTTACAAATTGTTCCAACAACAATATACAAATATATTACAATCATCATTGTCATCTCCCTGCCCTTTTCCCACCTACGTAGGGTCGGTACAGTATTACTCTTCCATATGTTCTGGACTCTACTGTAGTTCACACTGTGATTGGTTTTGGCTGTAGTTTTTACGGCCGGCCGCCTGTCTGACGCAACCCCTAAGCGGGAATCCTTCCTATCCCCTTCCTATCATTTCCTTATTAGAAAAGGATTGGAATCAGGCCTCCATCACCTCACTCATCAGACGAAACCCAGAATACTTCTACTTGAAGCCCGTCTTATGTGAAGTAGTGGTATTTCACCGGTCGAGCGGGTCATTCGACTTTGCCACTGTTTAATATATTACAACTACAAATATATTGAATTATGTAAACGACTTGAATCCGGAAAAAATAGGTCCACTTTTGATATTAAATCGCCCATAGTTCCTGAAGACTATCATCGTAGCATGGTGCAAGCATTGCGAAAAACTAACTTGTCTTTATCTTTCCACAAAAAGGAGAATAAGCAAAGGAGGTGGGAGGAGGAGTCGCTTTTCGTGTGTTACCGCTGATAGAAATACATGGATTGAGACCCTCCGAACTTCAGCCATGCTCCCGCCTTCTGTGTGCGTTGCGCTTAAACCCTACGCCTTTTATTAATCCTCCTGGGGGAAACGCTATCGGGCTTTCGATTGGGTTTCCTAAATGTGCAAATTCTCGTTCTTCTTCTCTGTCGTTGCAGTCTTGACAGGCTGGTCGTGGTCATCATGTAACTTTAGTGACCCGTTTCACTAGGCGCCTCCACTCCTCCCTAATTGCTGCTTTTTTTGTACATTTGTGTAGGGGGATCTTTAATGCCGCTCTGACCTGGTCGGTCCACCTCATGGGTGATCTGCCTCTTGTCCTGGCTCCTTCTACTTTTCCTTGCACTACTAATCGCTCGATGGACACATAATTTCGTCTACACACGTGTCCGAAGTACGTGAGGATGCGAGCCCGAACAATGGAGGATAGACGCTGTGTGATGCCGAGTTCTTCGAGGATTGATTTGTTTGTTCGGAATGCAGTCCAGGGTATTCTCAGCAGTTAATTAAATGCTCGTTAGTCGCCACAATATAACAGCGGCGTAGCCACATATGTACCGAATCGTCGTTGCTTTAGTTTTGCTATCGACTTTAGGTACGTACATAACACTCTTCTTATATGAAATAAAATTCAATAAATGGGTTTTATTTGTTTATTATTTATATATGTCAAAAATGCAATTGTAATTATAATAATGTTGCTTAACCACTTATAAATAATAAAAATTTCACAAAAATCCATATTTAAGAGCTTCCAGGATATTTAAATTGGAAAAAAATAAATTTAAACATTTAATTTAGACAAAACAAGTAGTTGATTACGCAAAGATAACCTAATATTTTCATTATATTAGAATTACTTAAAAAAATTAGATTCATACAATAGTTTCGTGTAGTAGAAATACATAGAGATTAAAGTGGTATGTTTCCTGTAAACTATCGCCCAGATTCTTTTATTTCCAACAGCTTAACAGAAGTATCAACGACTTAATTTATGATAATATAAAAACCGATCATATCTTTAATCTGTGCTTACCCACAGGGTTACGGGCGCGAGTTTATGTTTTAAAAGTCAATAACTAAACAATACTATTTATATATGTTTTCACTTTGTGCCATCAAGGTTTTGGAATCAATTATTTGTTGTCATCTAAAATAATAACCCGAAATTTGTTGTCAGTATATAATTTACTGACAACAAAACTTTAACTTGTAGAAAACGTCGAGTTCTTAAGACTTGAAACGCTAAAATTAAAAACAGAAAACATTGAAGTACGAGTTAAAACTTTTCCTTACTTAAATATTATTTTTGGTCCATCTCTCTTAAATACATTTAAAGAAAGACGTTTTTATGATTTTCGCTAACGATATAATAGTTAAAAGGTAATACGCAAGTTTAATCTTCGCCGACATCGTATGATGGAGAGTTAGGAGAATAGGTAGGTGAAGTAGGGGAATACGTAGTTGTTCCGCCACCAGAAGCTGGTGAATACACACGGGAAGTCGGCGAATAGTTCGGGGACGTTGGGGTGTATGTCGTCGATGTCGGTGAATATTTAGTAGAAGACGGCGAGTAACCTGGAGACGACGGCGTGTAATTGGGTGAAGATGGAGAATAATTAGGGGAGGACGGTGAATAAGGTGTACTCGACGTATGCTGAGGAGACGAATGTGAGTACGCTGGGCTAGTAGGTGAATAATGATGACTCGTTGGTGAATATTGAGGGCTAGTCGGTGAATATGTAGGACTACCTCCAGCGAGTGATGGTGAAGTCGGCGAATAATTTTGTGATGTCGGCGAATATTGTGGCGATGACGGTGAATATTTTTGAGAAGATGGCGAATAAGCTGGAGAAGTCGGTGAGTATGCAGGGCTTGATGGAGAATAAGCAGGACATGTCGGGGTATAATTTGGTGAAGATGGCGAATAACTCGGCGACGTCGGACTATAAACTGGACTAGTAGGTGAATAGCTTGGAGAAGATGGCGAATATCCCGGAGAGGTCGGCGAATACCCAGGGCTTGTCGGTGAATATGATGGACTTGTTGGTGAATACGAGGGACTCGTTGGCGAGTAACTCGGAGAAGTAGGAGAGTAGCTGGGAGAAGTAGGCGAATATGCCGGACTGGTAGGCGAATAGCTCGGGGAAGTAGGTGAATAACTCGGCGACGTCGGTGAATATGAGGGCGATGTTGGCGAGTAACCTGGCGATGTCGGCGAATAACTTGGAGAAGTCGGCGAATAAATTGGCGACGTCGGTGAATAGTGCGGCGAAGTTGGGGAATAAGAAGGACTAGTCGGTGAGTAATGCGGGGAAGTAGGGTTAGATTGTAAAGGAGAAGCTCCGGAGTAAACAGGACTAGTTGGAGAATAGGACGGTGAAGCTCCTGCAGGGGAAGCATAGGGAGACAATGGGGGTCCTGGTGATCCGGGTGAACCTGGTTGCGAAGACCAAGCACTGTAAGCTGGAGATAGACCAGAAGCGTCCGATGCACCAGATGGTGAGAACGATGGCCCACCAGGCGTCATACTACTGCCAACTGTAAAAAAAATCTTAATTAATTTTTGTTTTATTTTAGTACAAAGGACATGGGCCATTTTCGGCCCAGCTACTCGTGCTCTCAAGGACATTAATGAAATATCTATAGGAAAAAACATTTCATTTTTACATACTTATTATAAAATTTAAGGGTATTTTAATGGTGAGATAAATAAAATCATAAATAAAAAGAAATTAGCAAGACTAAGCTACATTGATAATATTGAAGGAGTTGCCATAGGTAAAATATATTTATATTTTAAACAATTCACATTGAGACTTCTTAAAAAAACATTATATTGCAAAAAACTAGCAAAATATATTAACATATTTAATTAATTGATTTTAAAATTAATATAAAATATTATATCTAAACAAAAATCTATTTTTATACTTTTAAATCCGTAGAATAAATCATTACATGGATAATTATTGATCTTAAGCAAAAAAAAAACTACGCTTGTTTAATGTTTATTGACGTTTTACATTTGATCACTCGTGCGCATTGTGGATATTATTGTT
>DWLR01002859.1:0-14570 GCA_018246295.1 Papilio alexanor hazarajatica | reverse complement strand
TATATATATATATATATATATATATATTTCGTAATGAATAATTTATGTAAAACAATATCATTTTTTAAGCATTTCTCGTCAGTAGATAAAGAAAGACGTATATGTATATATATTGTAAAAATCTATTAGGTACTACAATAGCTCAAAACAATAAAAATTTGTATGTTTTAATACTAATGAAATATATGCCAGCAAAATATGGAAAAGTGTACAGATAATTTCTTTTTGATCCTCTGAATCCTTCGTGGTTACTTAAATGAATGAGCACGTAATATTCCTTTTTTAAAGTATCATAAATAAAAGAATTGTTTCGAAGTCATAACTCGATTATCTTCTTAAAGTGCCAACTTCTTTCGAAGGTCGTCGTGAATTAAGGCAACCTTCACTTTAGATGCCTCGGCTCTGAAAAGCGAACGGGTACTCTTTTCAAACGACTGGCGTAGGCCCACAATAACTCGATGTTATATCATAATTTTTGAAGAATTTAATTGTAATTTATAGTAGGAATAATGTATTCGTTTTAATTTACTCCTGTGTATATAAGGCGGTGTAGAATGATGTCTGACGACTATGGCGCGACACTTTGTGGGCCACCGCCGGGATGCTCAACGTAGTGCTGTCGTTATAGCTCCCGATTTGGTGAGTGGCGAGGTCAGTTTTTGCTCCGGTGGCCATTTTCGCGGATCTGGTTACTTTTTTAAACGGCCAATTTTGGACCGCCATAATCAATTACAAGGGAACGTCGGTTTGCGCAACAACGCGAGTGGCAGGCTGTGGGATCTGCGACCCACGCTTCGACGTGAGAAGCTCCCAGTACTGGCCCACGTAATTACAGTGTCGCTTAAACGTACATTGAACACATAAAATACGACGTTTTTAAGTATACCTAATCTGATATTTATTGTTCGCACATATTTGTATATATATATATATATAAATTAAAACCATGAGTTACCATCTTTTACTGCATCAGATAATAATATTAATATTCCCAAGGAGTGTTGGTGTTAGGCAGGCGGCCGGCCGTAAAACTATAACCAAAACCAGTATGGACTACAGTAGAGTCCAGGATATATGGAAGAGTTCCATACTGTGCCGACCCCACGCGAGTGGGAAAAGGGCAGGGAGATGATAATATGAATATCACTGTCACTAATAGATAATATTTATTATGCTATATTATTAATTCGGGTAGTAGCAAATTAACAATACTTTCCGTAGTGTTTATTTCCGCCGATGTTTAAAATAAAATCAACCTTTTTGATATTGCTATCTTACGAATTATCACAACGGTAATAAGTTCCCAGCACCATGGCACCGTAAGGCGAAGAATATGTTTGCTATGTAAATGTGTGTAGTTGTGGGAGGTTATTCTGATGTCAACGAAACAACTACGAACGCACGTGAATAAGGACGCAACGATATTTACCTAAGAATAGGGACGTCACGTACCTCAACGCGATGTCAACTTTAATGTGTTTTTTCTTCAGTTTCATGGTTTAATTTTAATTTTAATTACACTTTCATGTAGTATATCTGATATTGCGCTTGCCTCTTCTATTATATAATAAAATAATCACTAAAAACAACATGAAAAAGAAGTTTTGACAAAATGGATGCCATATGTCGCAAGGCAACCGTTTCGGGCGCTATGTTAATGGAGCACAAACGATGACATGAGCCTCATATATTTGTCTAGAAATCGTTCTATATAAGGCGATAAACATTTTTATATGATTAAATTTTTTTTTCAACAAATAATCTCTGCCTTAATAAAATACTGTGAAAATGTTTGCCTGAAAATTACTTTTACAGATGTTTTTGTACGCCTCGAAGTATTTGTTGCGTATTTATTATTTGTATTATATCAAGATACATAAAATTTCGTAATACTTATAAAGGCGTTCTAACCACATCCACTGCGTCAGAAGGTACAAATGTCTCATATTAGTCTAGCTTTGTTTGACAAATTAGAAAGTTGTTAATGTCAATAAGCCTAACCTAGTGAAACAAATAAAGGACACAAAGATTTGTAAATTAGAAATGCATTAATGTTTTGATACGTATCTTCTTTAAAGCAGTAATTAAATCTAAAACATGAGTAAAAGTTGGAAATTTAGTTTATTTTGATTAATTACTAATCTATATTTGGTTGGACAACATTTAAAACTAAATTGATTTGCAGAAAAAATCAAAACGGTCTTTGGGTTTCTCATAATGTTAAGATGAATGAAATATTCTTAATTAGGTACACATTTTATTTAGATTGACGGTCATGAAGTTACAAGAGAAACATACAACAGTATAAATTTGCTGCTGGACGTTTAAAATATTACTATTTTTAATTCTTTTAATAATGTTAGCAGTATTAGGATCATGACATGTTAGCTGCAATTTCGCCGTCTGTTTGTGATAAGAAAACCTCTAGTAAAACCTATAGTAAATATAAAATTGTCGGGTTCAGTTTCTCCTGTGTCTAATGTCTACGAATACTAAGAAGTGTTGAAATGCAATTTACACACATTGAGATTTCGATTTCTTAAATATGCTTTTTTATTTAAAACATTTTATATTGTGATATTATACATTATCATGATAACACGTATAGATAGCAAAGTTGTTTTGTAAAATAGTTAGAGTTTAGTTATAAACAGTGCACTGCAGTGCAGTATAAACAGTCGACAAGTTTGTATTCTAATATAAAAAGTGACTAAACTTAATCGACGTAGGGTTTAAACCACATTTTTTATTTTTAAAATAAGTCAATGCGTCGCTTTTTATGATTTGCTCCTAGGTCTTCGAATTTGGACGTGGAATATCACCCAAATTCACAAAGAAATGAATCAAAAATTGTTAACATAGATTTCAAATTATTATTTATAATAAACGCACGGCATAATTATCGTAAGATAAAAAAAATATGCCTCCAACAAAAATAACGTTTTATAACTCGTTATTCGAAAAACATACGCAATGAAACTTAAAAACATTCCGGCGTCGCAATTATTTCGCAGTGCAGTGAACTTAATTCGTACATATAATTATAATTACATACTCGCTTCGACATTGGCCAGAGCCCGTCAGCTCGCCCTAACTTTTCGAGCGCTTTATGTCCATAAATTACCCACAAGCAGGCGGATAAAAAAACACGCTTCCTACTTCAGTAACGGGAGCGAGTAAATTATATGCCGTAATGAAGTTGTCCCATCTGCTCCGCCGGTTCACGTGGTGTCACCTTTAACGTTAATTTTTTTTAACTTTTGTTTTAGAAGTTTTCTATCAGCCACGGCTTGGGACCGCCATAAATTTAATATAGCCGCATCTACGGCAGCGTGATTTATTCCCTGCCAAAATATGTGCCTGTGTTTTTTTATTATCTTTTCGGCATCGGATGTGTCGAGTAGCGTCCAACGATCATACAGATAGGGTGACCGCGCGCTCCCTCTGCGACGGTAGTTGCCTTAAAAAGATTCTACTTTTTATTTTTACTGAAACAAAAGCCGTTTGGATACTTTTAAGTTTTTCCTGCGACTTTTTTCATTTTTGTACAACAGCACTGCTATGCTGTGCTGTTTTAGCCATTTAATTTTTATAGCAATATACTAGCAATCTAAATGATTTTAGAATTAAAACAATGTCATAACTTTTACGTTATTAAAGTGAATAGTTATAGTTACTGAATGTAACATAGATAGAACCTATCATCGTTTACCAGGTACCAATTACCCATAAATACCACCAATCAAATACTCAACGGTAGAGTGATCCATAGACCTATGCTTCAACATCTACGTACTGAAATCTTGAGGCTACTAGGTTGTAAGACTGTGAATACCGAAATACGCACAATATGACATATAACCTTGTTAAAATAAAATAAGAGACTCTAAGTTTTTATAGTCTCAATTGTACTATTAGCGATGAGAAGTAAAATAATATTAAAGACTCAACAAGCATCAGAATTTTATTTTTAGATATGATTCTAAAATTCATTCAAAGTTCTTTGACGTAAACATTTTACCTTTTAAATAAGTTTGACATATTTAAAAAAAATGCTATTTGTATCAATCAATGTAATTAATTTTGGTAAAATAACCGTTGTATGACGAATATATGAATAAAGAGAATATTAAATGTATTTTTATCATTTATAAATGAAGAGCTAATTTAAAAAGGTATAAGTTAATATTCCCCCCGGCTCATGGTTTCACTACACGTCAGTGGGCTAATGTGATATCCATGTAACTTCGTTTTGTAAGCGCCGCTATCGCGCCCGAGACATCTGTATCAGTGGCACACCGACCCAATAGCTTTATATTGAAGCCTTATTTATTACATGAGCCTCTCTCAAATTTAAAATTACAACGTTTTGTATACGACAACGGCAACTTCACTATTAACAGCCTGAAAACATGTTTCTAAAGCGTTTCAATGTGTTTAGATTATTTTATTGATTTTTTGTTTATGACTATATGCTATAACGTATATCGTTTAGAATTTTTAAATGAAAAGTTATTTATTCTGTCGGGGAATTGAGCTATGGTTACGCAGATTAAATATAAACAAATAAATCACTTAACAGCCTATGTAGATACATTAATGTGTGTATATTCTGTGTGACAGGATCGCATTATTACTGATCAATCAGTTATTAAACATGTATTCACAAAGACTTTAAAATAGGTAATTTGCATTATTAACAATAGCCATTATATATTATTATTATTTATTACGTACTATATTAGGTACTCTTTTATGTATACGTTAGGTACTTAGTTAATGACGTAAAATAAATAATAAAATAATAAATTAAAAAAAAAAACAAATATTTTCGATTTTTCTTCGCAACAATTTATCGGGAACTGAATCTGGTTAAGAACTATCAATGCAGTTTAACCCGTTCTCCTAAGTCTTTTTTAACATTTCTGGTAAAGTTCTTATTTGTAGCAGACCTTAATATTAGATAAAAATGAACCTATTAACTTTAGGTGGGTACACTTAGATACGAGGACATAATGTTACGGGGCTGGTTTTCAGGGTTCGACTCCCTTCGGGGGCAATATTCTGTAATGTTGTAAAAAGTAATTGTTTGCTTTCAACTCGGATCGGTTCTCGATATATAGAATGGTCTCGAAATGAGATTGCAGTTGTTATAAACGCCATTTCGAAGACAAGAAATGTATGAGTTAACAAATCCGTGACTTCAGGCGTTTTATTTTTCAGTAGACCAGCTTAGCATTTTTTATTCTTTGACGAATATCTCTATATAATTAGGAAAACTAAGAGCAACAATCTTACATCAATAGTTGTGGTCGTCACCAGCAGATTATAATTACATGCAGCCGTTATACATTTGATGTGTATCGTCCCCGTATAACTTCATAGTTGTAAGGAGTAATAACAGTTGAAATATGGCCGGCGCTTGACGGCTTCGCGCCGCCCGACCACGTATGAGTTAAATCGCCGGTAGCGCCCCCTGCTGGTGCGTTACGTGATACTACACATGCATCGATTAAATTAATATTTTTATTTGTATCCAAGCCATGATGACATCTCGAAATTTCTCTCTTTTTATCTAAAAAAAAACTTGAGATATTTATAAACGTTCATAGAATTTACAACTTTTTTTGATACAGGTCACTCGGTGAATTGTTTCGCTGTGTCATCCGTAACAACGAAAATATCCCATAGATATAAAAAGCCAGTGGCCACCGGACGAGCTGATATCGCGTAGGAAATCTCATTTTTTTGCCCACCTTAAACATGAATGGTGCGTACGATTTATGAGATCACAGTGATCTTTTATAACCCACCCACTTTTTACATAGTTTTTTTTCTAGCCGTCGACGCTTTATCTACGTACATTTTGTGTCTCAATCTATTATATCTATTAATAACGTCTTCTTTTAGCGGACGTGACGTTTTCGATGCGATCTTATTTATCGCTGAGTGCTTGAAACGAACCACTTGCAAATAGGTAACATTAAAAATAATAAAATAGTAGAGCGGCGCCAACATAAATGTTCGCTAAAAGTGCGATATCTTTATAGGAACGTGTTGAGCGCGAAATTGAACATGAAAATTCTCCGCTTTGCAAATACTCCTATGCCAGAGACCGTATCAGGCGCCTAGTGGATGCACGACCGCCTGAAGCAGGTCACTGACCACCAGTTTATTAAGACCTTCCCCTGCCCCCTCTCACTTCCCTGGACTGACGCATAATGGGATATTCAACTGTTGCGGAGGCTCTTCGTGTTTTCTCTCTAGTTTTATTGTTGCCAGAGGGTGCATAAATCATGTCAAGTAAACACAACGTTCCGTCAACGTGGCAGATCGTAGTCGTGATCTGTTCGAGTCCACCTTTATTACCTGCGTATTAAAAGTTGTAGTCGAATGTTTAGATGTATTATATTTTTCAATTTAGCTCATAATTTACTGTCACTATTAAATTTATATTTAAATTATATGTAAAACTGGGTGCACCGCTCATTAAACTTAAATTTTTCAAGGGGAAACTTTAGGCTTGTTTTATCGTTCTAAAATCTTGTATTAAATGAACGCTATGAAAGCTTTTGGATATGAATTTACTTAAGCCCTGATATTTATCAACAGTATGATTTCACGATAGAAACTTTAATTGTTAACTTTAATAGTTCTGTTTAAGATCTCGGAAATCAACCAAATGACACTTTTAGTAACTTGCCCTGGATACATCTTGCTTGACCTGAAGTTGGCTCGTATAGGTCGTTGTGAAATGTCATTCATCACTAAACATACATTTTGTCACTGTTGAGTACACATACATACATTTTGTCATTGTTGAGAAGATGACGTGGCCCACAAAGAAGTAAGAAAACAAGCAGACATTGTAAATGAGGGGTCGCATGGTGATCCATGCGACTCCCCATTTACAATGTCCCCCTTCACTCAAGAAGAACTCTTGTGGGCCGCGTCCAGTTTTAATCCAAAGAGGGCCCCTGGCCCCGTCGGCCTCACAGCAGACATCTGCAATGCGGCAAATGTCCTTAGATGTCCTTAGATGTCTATCTAGGTCACGAAGTTGAAACGTTATCCCTGTTAACTTCATAGTTGTACACTTCTAGCAAAAACATCTTTGATGGTGTAGATTGCTTGTCGAAGCCGATCTCAAAGTTCTAGTTGTACTACATTATTAATATATAGTATAATATGTACCTCGATTATCGTTATCGAAATAGGTGTCTTCTAGTTTCCTTATAGGAATGAAAATATATCAAGATAACTTTAAGGCAGGATGTGTGATATATTCAAATCTTACATGACTTTATGCGGAGTAAGTAAACAACATCGACATTAAAATTTCCGTCGTGCGGTTCACTAGGCAAGGTAAACATCGAACGTTCCGTAGCGGCTTGCTTAAAAGCGGCTGCATTTTACGCGTATCGGACTCAATGGTCATTAGGTGACGGGTATAACGCACTAACGAATCCTTGTTTTACCTACAGTATACTAATTGCTCATATTTATTTCATATGAGTAACGGAGAAGGTATCGCACCTGGAAATTTAATATTCTACTTCTTACTTGTTATTAAAATAGAAATTTATTCAGCTTGAATTTCTGATACATGTTCTAAGCAAGCTTATAAGCATCTTAGTTCTTAGTATCTTCGTTTAAGAAGTTAAGCTTTGGCTTATAATGGTATAAGACGATTGAAGTTATAATATTATTGAAGTTGTATATCGGATTACGCCTTTTAGCTTATAATATTGAGTAATTTATTTGTCTGTAATGGTTTACTAATCATTTTGCATGTTTTATTAATGTTATAGAGTGTATTTTTACATAAAAATATATGTGTTTCATATAGGGTTTAAAATATAAAAATATTCTATTCCATTCTATGTTCAACCCTCGATGTTTCGGATTATTTATTGGCAACAATCTTTATTGGTCGTTAAAATCTCGACGCGGCAGCCGGCCTTCCCGTCACGGATACGTCACGGTGACGTTGAGAAATCGTAACAGAAAACAATGAGCGGTATGCAGCGACCGATTTACGACTGAAAAAAGAACGTTTGTGCGACTGTTTCACCGTTGCGGGACTGCTATTTCAGCTAATCTATATACTATTTAAAAATATTTATGAAATGCCGCCACTTAGTTACAAAAGTGATTTTTGGTTAAATCAGAAAAATAACTTAAAAATACTGCGCCAAAAAAAAAAAAAAAATTATGTAAGTTATATACGAACACTTTATTCAAGTTAATGAGTTTATCATTAGCCTGTAAACAAAAACGCTTAAATGATTACTTTATTATACGTTTCCTAAAAATGTACAAGATACAAAAAAATTAATGTGCACTTTGTTAATTCAAAATATTTATCGGTAATTTTGTTGTCGTCGTCCAGTGTACGTTCAACAGCGTTTCCTCTTATTTATTGTGATGTCGTCCATAAATATAACAACAAATAATTAACATAATCATGTAAAACACGGAGTCATCATCAAATGCTTAATATTATAAAATTTAATTTTACGTAAAATATAATTGGAATGCTGGTCACAGCAAAAGGCAAATTTTATTAAACGACATGTAATTTTATGTGTGCGAATTAGCAATGCGAGTTATATATCTTAATTTAAACTCCGTTGATTTTTATTGGGCATGCTTTGCCCATTTATTTTGTAATTGAAATAAATTGTTTTATAATCCTATACAAAAATAGTGTACGGCAGGGTAAAAAAGTTTTTAATTGCACTTACAAAATGCTTGGATCTTTTCCAGTACGAAATTACATTGTAAATATTTTACATTGTAACACGTTTACAACTGGCTTTTATAAAATAGAGATGTGGAAGCATTTGTTAATAGTAATTTTACAGGCATGCTTTGTTGTAGTTCTTCATCATGGGTGGATAGCTCGTTATTATCATGGATGAAGTCATGATAGGCTACAATGTACGTTGTTCCTTTTCAGTCTAACAATTATACATATTTAAAATCATTTCGACTTTACGAAGCTTACTTTACAAAGGATTCACAATTGTTCTCATAAAAACTGTTATTTATGATAAGATATATATGATTTATATTGTAATTACTTTATAGATAAAACATACCTGATGGAATGTTATTTGCTAATATCTAACAATTTCAATGTGTTACATTGAGCAGCGTGAATCTTCTCTTCTCGTATCAGATCTGAATCCTGATTACCTGGAGATGGGATTTCGGGGCGGCGGAGGACTAGGCGCCACTTCGCGCACCAAACGCATGCGGACAAGCTTCAAGCACCACCAGCTGCGAACGATGAAGTCTTACTTTGCAATCAACCACAACCCCGATGCTAAGGATTTGAAACAACTCAGCCAGAAAACAGGTCTCCCTAAGAGAGTTTTGCAGGTAATTTATTGCTAAATTTTAACTTCTTTTCCAAATAACTGTCAATGGCTCTTGTTAATAGTTTTATTATTCGCCAATATATCTAATTTTTACAATCAGTTTATTTTAAAAGCCGTCTGCATAAACGAATATCCGACATTTATGATAGTGTGTAATTTTGTAGTTCTGGGTAAAAGCTATTTCCAATGTGTCACTGACAATTATTTAGATCTATATATGTATGTAATCTGTTAATGTAGGGAAATTCCTTTACAAAGTTACAGAATTATCCAGAAGCTAATGCGGTTTTAATGTAGTAACAATATCGCTGGCTTTGTTTTCAACGTGCTTATCATTGCCGCTTTGCGAACGTACTTCGATAATAAAAAAGTGGTAAAGTAAATTGTATGCGTCACGGCCACTTTATTCATTTGTGATTTTATCATCACAGGTATGAGATACAATTTGAACGAATGTTTGTTGGGCGTTTAATTTTTTTCTTTTAATAGTATGTAATATGTATCTTAGAAATCAAATTCACATCAACTTATGTGTGCCTGTCAAAGCACATTTCTCGGTTATTTTTTATAGCTTTATATATAAATGATCTTTGAAAAATTAGTTAAGGGAACAAGGAGCTGTCAACAAGTATGTAAAGTGAGTCCCACTTCTGACAAATCGAGTTTGGGTAAGTCACAAGAGTTTTTAATTCTATAAGATTTTTTTTAATAATTATATAAATCCTTTATTAATATATTAGTAATTTTGATACATATATTTTACTTTGATTTGATTTTTAAAAGTTTTAATAAAAAAAAAGTAATACCTATGCATATTTAGTTATCAGCGCAGTGTCGGGCCGAACGCGTCGAAAGGGCCACATCCCCACCTGAGCAGCCATTACCGCCAGACCGCTCAGGTACTAATAGATTGGACACACTGCGGCGCAGCTTTGCCGTTTAGACCTTTATATTGCTTTTAATTTGTTTACCGAGTGCGGCCCTTTAATGTGGATCTTACACGGTGCCTTCAAAGAGCCTTCCTTTGTTTTCGTAATTACACCATTTTTGATAGTTCGCTTTGATTTCGTACAAACAAACCTAGTGGAATTTTACATTGTTTTGTCATTGAAATAGTTACGACCCAATAAAATTCTTTACGGCCCAATCTAAATAAATTCATTTGTCCAGGACATCATAGATATAGAGTATTTTATAATTACAAATAGACCAATTTCTCTTTATAATTTAATAATCCACTTAAATTTATTGTAAGGTTACAAAATTATAATAATTTATGCTAAAGAGATAAGAATGTGTGTAACCAAGTAGCATATTAAATACGATAATACATTTATGCACCAATATAAAAGTTATGGCACAGTTAAAGTGTTTTAAAAGAATCTAGGGAAAAATAAATGAAGCTTACGAACGTGTTTGCGATATATGCCGGCCAACTTTAGCCGTGTTCTTCTTTTGAGAATATACGTATAACAATGGCTTCAGAGATGTCGTCTTTGGAACATAAAATCGGTAGGCACAGCGTCCCCTTACCAGTTATCGACATACCGAGCCAAGCCGAGCTGACCCGAGGCAGATAGCGCGCGCCGCATAAATTTCCCTCCGACCAATTATACTAAGGCAAAGAGAACCTCTCCCTCCGAACCTCCGAATATTGATCGAGATTTTTTTTGGAAAAAAAGCTTACAGCTTGCCGTCGCCATTTTGCCGAGATAAGGGCTTTTTCGTTTTGTGTACCGACTTTTGGTTGTACGCTTCTGTGGAGAAATGTTTAAAGACGCATTTTATTTTTATAGATAGAATCTGACAGAGTTCAGATAAACGATACCCGTATATGTTTTATTTTCTAGACAGAGAATTTCATTTCAAAATTAAAAAGAAGATAGTACCCACTTGATATATTCGTTTTATCGGTATGTCTTTGATAAATTGGTAGTGGTTGTATATTGATAGTATAAGTTTGTCTCTTGTCTTTTATAGGTAACACCAAATTTTAGACTTATATCCCATTGTTAAGAAAAAATTGCAACGAAACATCTCAAAAGGGTATTTTCTTTAGTATAATAAAAAAACTGCCCTGTGGCAGTAGAGAAAAAATCAAATTTTGTAGGTTTTTTAAAAATTTGTTTCATTAAAAAAAAAACTTGTAAGTTTTCATGGTCTGCCGGATTCAGTTTAAGCATCATATGATAGTTTACATCATCGAGTAGGTAGTTTCGTTACTTAGGTTTAACTTTAGAATAAGTAACATCAATAAATTTTATTAAATCTTGTAAATTGAATCTTCTGTAAGCCCACTGAGACCCCTTTAAATCTTTCGGGGTCTCGGGTTAGCATTTCGGGCCAAGGGTCGGCATTAAGTTCGCGTCTTTTACTCGTGGAGATGGATGCACTGTCTTCAGCCATACAGGAGAAAGCATGGCGTGCCCCTACCAACTTGCTACAACTTTAAGAACCTCGGTTCACTTGCACAATGCGACGGTAGTATGGACCGAGACGTGAAAAGCCGAATAATCGCAGGTTGGATGAAATGGCGACAGGGCTCTGGTCATACACGAATGCCCCTTAAGGTTAAAGGACAATTCTACAAGAGTTATAAGACCTGTCGTATTGTATGTGTCTGAGTATTGGTCTACCAAAGTTTCAGATGAAAGGATATTGCATGCAACTGAGATGCGCATGTTAAGATGGATGTGTGGTGTCACGAAAAGGTTAAAATTAAGAATGTTACAAGGGTAGAAGGAGACCGAAGAAAGTATGGATGGATTGTGTGAAAGATGATATATGCAATAAAGGCGTGAATTCAGATATGGCGGCTTTTTAAATTTATTTATTAAAAACGAAAAACATGCAACTATAAATGAAAGCATCTTAAAACCTAGTACAGATTTGTCTAGACACTTAAGTACCTACTTGATAGAGGAAAGAGTAGTACCTACCATACCGACCCTACGTAGGTTGAAAAAGGGCAGGGATGTGAGGAACGTCTTGTTTCTTGGAAGTACAGTAAGGAAATTCAGGACTAACTTCCTAAATCATACATACAATACGAATGGATTTTTCTTAAAAATACGGTTTAAAATAAAAATAAAAAGTATTTGTATGGTTTCGAAATCAATAGAACTAGTTTTAATAAATGAAGTAATGCCCTGCCATGCTTATTTTCAATAATTTTAAAACAATAATTTTCAATAAGTTTAAAATAAATAACATCATATTTACGAAAAAAAACTTATTTAAGTTTTGGGTGAAATTTATTGACATTTCTTTTCACTTTAAAATTTAAACAATTTTATTTCAATTTTATATTTAATTGTTGTCAGTTTGATATTAGAAATGGAATAATGTTTTAAAATAAAATACATATATTGATCGTAACAAGGTCTTTTTTTATTAAACATAGTAATTGGAATTCCTAGCTGTTATTTCGCTTGTTATGGAGCCTCTCTAAAATCAAAGTTACCTGCCTGCATGTAATTAATAAATTGAATGATCGAAATTTTTATTCTATTGATTAGTACCTTATAGATGATTAATTTTATATTATCAAATAAATAATGTTTTAAATGTAAGAGTTTCAATACAGTCTATGTATAAAAATAAAGGAGCAGGTGCGTGTGGAGTGTGGAGAAAGCGGGTGTCTAATTGGCCCGGGCGCCGTTGTAATATATGCGCCCGCGACGTTTCCAAACCTCGACGCTGGCGCATTTAGAACAAACCGCACCATATTTCTCTCCGTGCGTCCGCAATTGCGTGATTTGTCACTCGTTCCGTTCATATTTTTTTTCTTCTTCCCTCCTGAAAAATGACTCGGGTTCAAGTAGCGCTGCGTAATTAGTCGATTGAAAAAGTATCTTTCCTTGTTCGGCCGCGTTGCCCGATCAATTGGGATTGTACACACCATAAATGTTACTCGTCTTTTTAATCGTACTATTTATTTTATTGCAAAGACCCTACGTTATATTATGGATTGACTAAAGATTGCGATACATTATTTTAGGGTTTAAATGTTATTGATATGTTAAAATTTATGTCATTTGTAATGTTTACAATAAACTAGATTCAATTAGAGATTCAACAAATTAATCGTTATTTTAGTTATTTCAGTAATGTTTCCAAGTAAAAGTTAGTATAGTTATTTGTAGAAGAATTTATATTCCTACCTGTGCATGCAATCGCTTGGTTATTTTTAAATCGTTTTCACGCCATGATTACAAATACAATAAAGATGCCTGCGATGGCACACAAATAACCCGAGAAACACAGAAGGCGTCTCGAAACCAGCAATTAGTATCGGATGGTCACACCTCGACATTTGGCCCGATATAATTTTACTTTCTAAGTACATTTGGTGACAATAATAAATGCAGCGTTGCGCTCGAAAATGAATTTAAAGAATGTCGTTTAAAGCTCAGATCTGCTTACGCAGACGCATGGTGATCACAATCAAACGCTCTAGTAATTAGTACCAACGCATCGCCCTGAGACGCTCGGTTAGGCAGATAATTTCCGCCGCGATTTCAAAAGGCATCCATTTGTCATTCGGTCGCGCGCACTCGCGCCAGGCGGACGTTCCGTGTCTACCTCCTAATTTATTTAAATATTATTTATATAAGGAAACGCGACTATTAATCACATCTCTACAGTTTTTATTTACAACGCGCGGAATATTTGAGCGTCTTTGATCGCAGTGTTTGTTTGAACATTTATTAGAGTCTCCTTATAAGTTCCTTTTGAAATTTCTTCTTGTGTAGACAGCATTACATGTAAAATAATCATTTTGTTTTTCAATCTGTATGCATTTTCTAATACGTGTACGTTCTTTTTTTCTTTCACTAGTTTTAAATTTAAACATTTTTGTTGCACTGTACAAATGTTAGGATTTGGGTCTGGTAAAAATTTAGGATTAGTTGATCAATAATCATAATATAATAGATGACAGTAGAATCACGATGGATTTGGTTCTGAATGGTTTTCTCAAGGGGGGCGGGGGGTATATCGATTTTAACAGTTACCATAATAATTAAAATTATCACAAAAATGTTAAAATACATTTCTAGTGTTGTTGATGGTCACGGGTTGCGGATCACTGAACAGTCGACGTTAAGCGACCTACTACTACTATGCCCTTTTATTTATCTTATTCTATCTTATATATATATATGTATATATATATATATATAT
>DWLR01002858.1:0-14570 GCA_018246295.1 Papilio alexanor hazarajatica | reverse complement strand
TGGGTGGGAATCGAACCCACGACCTGCGGCGCGACAGGCAAGTGTCTTTGCCACTGCGCCAACCGGTCAGTCATACAGTCGATCTATTTTTTTATCATCTGTTACTTGTGTGCAACAGGTTCATGAAGCGGATGCGTGTTTGGTGCTAGCGAACAAATACTGCCAGGACCCCGACGCGGAGGACGCCGCGAACATCATGAGGGTTATCTCCATTAAGAACTACTCCGACGACATCAGAGTTATTATACAGCTAATGCAGTATCACAACAAGGTATAAACCCCAAATAATTAATCATTCATACACAAAAATGTCGTCAATAAATTAAGTTTTACTTATTTATCGAAATGAGAGGTAATAGATATGTATGATTTATGAGGTTTCATTTTGTTTTTAAGTATAAAGAAAACCATTTAATAAAATCTGTACAGCTGCAGACTCATTTCAGTAGGTCTTTTTCCAATTTTAGGACCTACTAGTTGCCACACGTAGAGTCGTTTAAGGGTTACTTAAGCAGTTCCTTTGTATAGATTCAAAAAAGTGCGCTCTCAGAGTCCGCTAACGGTTAATTAACACTTCGTAATGACAATTAATGTTATATAATGATAATTTTTAATGAAATCTATCCGTATCTGATCTATATATTTCACCGTTTATTATAATTTTAAGTTGTTTGCGTAAATTAATTTTAAACACCATATCAGTTCTTTTTTTGTATAACTATACCGAGCTGATAAAGATATATCGATATATGAATTTTGACAGTGCGCCGCCCTACGGTGACGTAATCTGTTATTAACTAAGGAACTCTTAAATTATGTCATCGATTACATATTTAATGACAATTAATAGAGTATTACTTAAGACTAATTTAATGAACATCTCCGAGTGAGACGTTCTTAAAAGCTACACTTGTGTAGATGATGTGTGATGGATGCCAATAGCTTTTTCATAACTTTGCTTTAGTCCTAACTCGGATTATCAGGATAAAATTTAAATTCGGTAATATTTTATGTCAGTAAAACTTGACGTGCACATTTACCATGAGCTTTACAGAAAAAGAAAATGATACCATTTACATTATTTTTGCTTGTTATAAATGTTTGAGAAAAAAGGAAATAAAATTAATTCATAGATTCGCACAGTAAGCACTACATTTTTAATAAAAGTATTCAAAACAATAGATAAAAAAGTCCGCCAATTTGACTGTCAGTGCTGTACTCTGTAACATGTCCTAAAAATCAAAAATCAAAATCAAATTTTTAACGCACTGAAACTGAAGACACGATTTTCGTATTTTTAAAACATACCTGAGCTAACCCAATGTTTTTTTTTTAATTATTTTAAACGTAACTATCCTTATTAGTCTATTTTATTTTTTAAAAAGTGTACCTAAGCTAATCAATTAATTTTATTTTTATTTTTTCACAATTTTTTTTTCTATGAAGCGACGATGTTTGTGTCGACGCTAACGTCAATGGGGCCACTTATCATATATTATATCATTGTAAAATTTATAATGAATATGGAAGAAGTTCTGCTAATATAAGAAATTAGCCTTAAATTTATTTAAAGAATAATGCCGTCTAGTTTATAATTGAAACAACAATAGTAAGCGTAACGACAACTTTGAGTGGTTAGTATTCATTATTGTTATCTATTGGACATGTTTCTTTAATCATTTGATAGTTTCAAAAATTATCTTCACAGGCGTATCTGTTGAACATTCCGTCGTGGGACTGGAAGCAGGGAGACGACGTGATCTGCCTGGCCGAGCTCAAGCTGGGCTTCATCGCGCAGAGCTGCCTCGCCCCCGGCTTCTCCACCATGATGGCCAACCTCTTCGCCATGAGGAGCTTCAAAACGGTCAGACTTCTTACAATCTTCCTGATTTATAAATCGTGATCGCGTATGGTCGAAGCTTTCGTAGATATTTATTTACAAAAGCCATCTTAAACTCTTATAGGTGTAAGCAAAATATTAATGTATAAAGGTATAAAGTCTATGAATAAATAAATAAAAATCGTTGATTTTTTTTGTATTTTTTTATCGTGTTTTTATGTCATTGTGTCATATCTATAGAATATAATATATTCGAAAAGGTGTTTTCCAGGTGTTTTCACTTAAATAAATATTTGAATTTTCGACAATAACGTTTTTAACGTTGATCAGTTGCAATTTCTTGTAATAAATACTTTCAACGGCATCATTAAATGTTCAACTTTTCGAATATATTACACTGAACGATTTGTATGCGGAATGTCCACAGTCCCAGGACATGGCTATATGGACTAATGACTACATGCGCGGCACGGGCATGGAGATGTACACCGAGACTCTCAGCAGCACCTTTGTGGAGATGCCGTTCAAACTGGCGGCAGAGTAAGTGGCCACGGCGCTTGCGATGACGCGCCAGCGTTGCACTCCAGTGTTCCACCACACCCCATTACGCTGGTCGAAGGACGAACGACATCACTAACTAATTGCAAAGCTTTACCTTTCCTTAATCCCTTACCTTCTCTTATTTTATTTTGCCAGCTTCTCTGTGATATTTCTTCTCAAGTCCATCGTTCGTACAAAGCTTAAATAGGACAATTAATCCTTAGATATCTAACTCTAGGTGAGTGAAGCGAGTTCGAAGAGTCGCGAGTTAGGGTTCAGAATAGTCCCCGATGGCTGTAACTAACTCGGCACGAGCTTGAGCGTATCCTATTGGTTGATTGCAGTCCCCCGACACGCAAGCCTGGCAGAACGATTACCTCCAAGGTACAGGCTGTGAGATGTACACGGAAACACTGTCGACCTCCTTCACGGGGATGAGCTTCCCGCAAGCGAGCGAGTAAGACAGACCTACCCGCACCCTAGTCGATGTGTGCCCTTATGTTAACTCTAGGCGGTGAATGTGCACTAACCACTTTAGAATTTGTCGATAATTCTCACGAAAGTAGCTAATTCTAGTTCCTAAATTGATTGTTTACTTACAGTGTGTTGTATTAATTTTAGATTAATGCATGTTAGAAGAAGAAATTTAACTTAGACGAGTCATTAGAAGAATGTCACATGTCACGTAGTGTCATATTCAAGCTCGAAATTATTTCTAATAAAATTTCAAAATTCATTGTGTCCATAAATTTTTTATCATAATAATCATTTACAATCCGTAATACTTTAGAAATGACGAGGTAAGCTTGTTTGTTATTAAACGTTAACATCGCCCATTAGCATTTCCAACCAGAGAAATTGTAGGCGCTAATCATTACCTACCACGAAATATTCACTCACTTTTACTTTATCATAGACAAAGTTTTGGTGCCGGACTGTCGCTTGACACTATCATCAATTTGCCGTCCAGAAACCGCCTTATTATGCCCAAATTTGAACATGGCTATTTTGATTTAGGCGCGTAAACCTCTATCTCATATGTATATCAAGATAAAAGTCGTAGACATTGACGTGAATAGTGTTTCAAGTGGTACAACGGTAAAAACAGTTACAATGCTATTCAGAAATTACGATGTAATGGATACTATCAATTATTTGTTCTTCAAACATTCCTTCACTATTGATATTTCTAATTTCTCTTGCTTGGGTTTTTGCTATCTCCTTTTTATATCTATGCACATCATGATCATCATTTGTTACTTAATATTGTTGGCTTTATTGTGCATGAGGATAAGTTAATAGATGTATACAATTGGAACATTGATGTTACTGTTGCATGTTTTAATGTTACTGAAAATATTAATAACATAATATACTCGTAACGTGTAGTCTAAAGTAATGTTCGATTCAAGAAGACTTGCTCTGTTTTTGGTGTGACATTTTACGAGTATTATCAATAAAAGTACAGATTTTGTTTGTAATTCGTTAAACTAAATATTACAAGAGCAAGACCAGAAATATTTAGGTAACGTTATTAATTTTTTTGTCGAAAATTTCACGCTAAAATATCATTAATAAATTTTAAATTGCGATTTTCATTAATGTAGTTAACCAATTCGTATATCGGTTTAAAGAAATGTAATTTTTACATTTTTTTTTAATTTTAATTGAATTCTATTAAGTCATAATCTGTTTTAATTCTAAAACAGATCGAAAATTTGCTCATTTTTAACGTGGCCAGAGTAATGTGTACATTTTTAACATGTCTTTAATCACAAGGTAAGACCTTCAATACCGAGCATGTCAACACATTATTTACCAACTTAATAAACGTAGATTCTGCAAAAATATTTAGTATTAATTATGCACAACATCAATGTATAGCAATCATAGCATTAATGTATCATCAAAAAATCACTGAAGAATTCGATATAGTTATTAGAAAGTTATGCAAAAGTATAAAACATTTAGTGATAATTTTAACACAAACGTCCGTTGTAATGTTTGTACGCTAAAAGATACTTCTGACGTTTTTAATAGAAAAATACGAATCGATAAGTTAGATACAGAGAACGATAAATGAACACTGAATGAACGATGAATTATAAACTGTTCCTTCCGAGAACATATATTTCAAAAGAAACGTAAACCAAGAGATGTAACATCAAGACGATAACAATAAACAAAGTTTATTGTATTATTATAAATGATAATAAACACGCAAATTGTTTGGTGCTAGGTTATGTTTCACGAAACTAAAGCTGCTGCTACTGGCGATCGAGATTAAAGGAGAGGAAGGAGCGGACAGCAAGATCTCCATCAACCCGCGCAACGCCAAGATCCACGCCAACACCCAAGGCTTCTTTATAGCACAGTCTGCTGATGAGGTCAAAAGGTAACATGCATTGAATTTTCCACAATCTTGATATTTGATAATAAAAATATTAGTATCAAATTTTGTGCAAATGCCTTGTATAAAATTATGAATAATATAAAGATACATATCTGTTACATATTATATTTTTTCTTATTTTAAACTTGGCATTCGATAGCGAAATTCTAGCTTAGAAAATAAAATTAAAATTTAATAGATTATTTTTATAGATTTAAAACATACTTTCTATTTTTCCAGATATTTGAATTTAAAACGGCGCAGACATTTTAGGACTATTTCATCTGGTTCTACTGTGTAGTTCTTTTAATAGTATTTTTTAACACATTAACTTAATTTCTCATTTTATGTTAATTCTATTTATTTATTTTTATGTATTTTTTCCAGGGCGTGGTATTATTGTAAGGCTTGTCATGAAGACATCAAGGATGAAACGCTTATCAAGAAATGCAAATGCAAAAACTGTAAGATCTATTGTATCATTATTATAATGTTCCCTTTCTTAGTCATTATTATAAATAATAGACAATTTAAGAAATGTATTATAAATATATTATATATGATAAGCGTCATATTCAACTATTCAATTACAAACAATTCTATGATATACTTTCTAGGGAAAATCCTTTTGACGCCGCAACTTGTGTATTTGAGCTGTCACAAAATGTAACACATTGTAATTAATTTAAAATATGTTCGATTTGATCACATACACATTAGGTTCTTTCCACAACCAACAATTTATGAAACCACACTGTATTTTATATGTGAGACATTAACGAATTATTCGGCTAAACTTTTAGTGACCGCACACCAGCGGAAGGTCGGAGCCGACATAGGTAATTTGCATCACACCTAACCCTGCAGATTGAAGTTTTCCATTTTTTTTTTTCGTGTCTATAATTTTGAGTTGCTTTAGTGGTGTTGCGTCCGTACCGCACAGACCGGATCGGCTGCAAGGCGTGCTCGTTCACATTCAATATCTAGCGATCATTGTAAATGTCCGCTCGTGAATGGATACCATGACGACACGATACAGCACTCCGACACCTCGCCATCCCCTGCCTTTTGAGAGATCCCACAGCTCTGTTTTGTTCGGTATCGAGAGCGTTTAGTGCATCATACAATGTTATATTATGAACACGACAACATTAGGCAGTACACTAAAATAACGAATTCGATCACTTACAAAATATAGAATTAATATCGGATCACAAATTATTAGATATAAATTGCTATGGTGCACTTCAGAGCCCAGCACAGACATTATATTGCATGTATCTGAAATAAGTAGAATTGACAATCGTAAACTGCAATTTTGCACCTCATTATTCAAAGAACACTTAGATCGTCGAACATTTTCTGTTGCCATCGATCCACGGAAGCATGTCTCAGAAAATTCCGAGTGAATAACAGCAATCGCTAAAGACGCCCCGATAGCAAAGAGCTTTAAGGAGCAAATGCTTTTAGATCGGTTCCAGCTTGTCTGTGCTAATGAGAGTGACTAGACTAATTCATGAACTGTCGAGAATCGCAGTCGCATCCCATACCATCGAGGAATCTGATGGGATCAATAGAAACATGAACTTTGATCCTGTTAGAGTCGAATCATCAAATTTTCCATAGCTCAACGTTAGGGCAGAATCGACCGTACGTTTGTGTCAGTTTTTTGGTTTTTACAGATGTCGGAATGATGATGATGCAGTCCGGAATGGTGAAACAAAACCTTAATACGTATCGAGATTGCATCGACGGTACGAACGGAACGCGCGCTATGACCATACCGTATCTACACCTACTCGTTTGCTAGACTAATACCCGCTCTTTATTATACCATTCGTTTATAGTTCGCTAATTCAAGTTAATCGGTACACTCAATTGGAAATGTCAAGCAACGCTAAAACATCACATGTGTATTAACTAAACCGCTTACACCACAATAACAACACAAATGCTCGACTTAGGATATTTATTAAAATCGACTTTGATTACTGAAATCTTTACGATTTTATTTGCTTATAATTATTTTATGAATAGTAACTTTTTAATTCAAACAATGCGAGCTTTAGTAATCAAAGGAGTCGTTTAAAATCCTTCTGTCTTGCGAACTTCCCGAACGTATGGAACACGCTCCAGCTTTGCATCGCTCTCTGCATAAACGTCTATAATTTGCGTTGCCTTCCGGATGTATAACCGCCAAAAAAAACATTAATTAATATTAAATTTAATGAATACAAAATTTAGTATTAAAAAGTATTGTTTCTCGGTTCAGTGGCCACATTCAGGAAAGGCGTACGAGCCGTCCAGATGGTTGGAAGGGCAAGTACGTAATACTTTGAGTACATTCAATTTAAATGTCATTGTGTTGTGACGCGAGCAGCGTACGGTGGCGCGGCTGTTAGATTATAGCAAACCGTGTCATCATTGTCTTGTCCACGTTGTCTATGTGCATTTATAAAGCAATTAGATGTCTCTTTAGCAAATGTAAAATACGAGACACGATGTGATGTAACATTATTTTGATGTTGTTTTTATTTTGGTCTATTACATTTATATACTAGGTGTATTTTTATATGTTCAAGTCTTATACTGCATCGATAGAGATTCTGATATTGATGTTGTGAAATGTTTATTCGCTTTTAATTAATGTTTTTTTTTATTTTTATAATTATCATCGCCCAATATAGGGATCGTTTAATAATAACTAGAGGGCCTGCCATCGATAGAACGTAAGGATCTTGCAGGCTGTCCACTGCGTCAGACCCCGTCGATAATCATGGTATACCGACATCGTCTGTTTGTAAACTATCTGATGATCGTCTCCATTAAATTGTAGCTCAGTCTATACGACGTTAGCTAGTTCGAAGTCATCTCTCACCTATAGTCATTACTTTATCTCGGGTGCCATTAGTATCATTTAATGCGTTATTTATGTCAATAATGATTTCTCTTCCACCGCCCACATAACCTATTGTTCACGGCTTGATAATTAGATATATAGTGAATGTTTTAGACTATTATATTATGTGTGTATGTTGCATGTGGATGTGTTGTGTAGTTTTTTTTTACAATACGCTACTTTTGATATTCTAATTTATTTGTTATTTTTGTAAATTTTTGTGAAAATTAATGCGGATTCACTTTAAAATATGATTTAAAGATTTGTTAACTTAATAAAATTAAAAAAAAAATACTAAAAATTTTGCAGTAAAGTGACAAAATTGAATTTTATAAATTATTGTTTGGATATAACTTGTTTATTAGATTCACTTTTTTAATCTTTCACTCGGTAAGCATTTTAGTGTAAAAACGATTAATAAAGTGAAGCCGAAAATATTCTACTTTCTTACTATGTTATGACTTACGGCTAATGGCCAGGCGTTGTATGTTTGCGTTGTGTATGTACTATCGATCGACTGGTGTATCGGAATGCGAAATTGTGCTGATGTTTTGCAGATGACCACCATCCTCCCCCCACCTTCACGCCGCCAGAGTTGCCCAAGAAGGTCCATGTTCGAGGTACATCTCAGGCTCAACGACTGAGTGTTTTTTTTAATTTTAATTTATTTTCTTGTCATCGGCCCTCACGATACAGCCAGCGTTGTGCTTTATCTAAGTTTACAAACGACTTGCACTTAGTTGCTTTGACACGCCTTTTCACTGAGCACTGTTTTAGGCCTCAAGAGCCTCTCAGTCCAGGTATTTGCTTTCATCAAGCATGATCCCGGCTATAATCGTAGATATAACCCCCATACGATCGCTTAAGCTGGCAAAATCTGTTTTTCTGACGGTTTACGTTACATTCCAAACAATCCCTAATCTATTGCAAGACTAAACTAGTTTTCTCACGTTTGCATCACCTCCTTTTTAACATACTATATTAAAAATATAAAAATTTCGAGAATTATGCTTCTTGGTTAACTCTAATGCGGACAAGTTCATCATTTCTGGTTGGTATTCTTGTGCTAAGCATTGGAAACATCTCGTAGTGTTGTCTCTTGCCTTTTGGTTTACTGTAACCCCTTTGGATGCATCTTATTGCGCTTTCGTTGTAGACATTACTAATATATCTAACAAATCTAATAAATATTATATTTTTTACGCTAACGGCTCATAATTAATTTATTTAAATGTTACTCTTCAGGTGAAGTCGCAAGAGAAAGAGGAGAAGATATTAGTTGTAAGTATATTTTTCGTCTTTATTTATATATCTATGTTTATTTTTTAACAGTATACACAAGGAAGAGAATTTTAATGTACTATTTGTTACTATATTATAATCTTCCACGATAAATGATCACAAGAGAATATTGAATTTATCCAAGCTGACCTTGCAAAATAATTTATTTGAATCAACATAAGTGACTGTAAGCCAACTATCATGTCAAGGATTTTTAGTCCTTCTAGTTTACAGGTGCATAACTTTTAGCAATTTGTGTTGTGGATATTTAAAAGTCACATAATGAAATCTTTGTATTTAAAAATAAGAAAAAAGGTAAGTTGAAAGGATAATTGCAGAAAGAGTGACGATTATTGGCGAAGTTTGAGAGTCCCCTTGCTTTAAACAAAATTATATCGACCTTATTGTTGATATAGTAAAGAAGAAAGGCGGTATAGGAGTACCCATTACCAAAGAATGCGTTAGACACACACGACAGACATGCATAAATGAACAAGAAATATGTTACCATATAGAAAAGAATATATTTGCCATACTCGAAGTTGAATTTATCCGATCACATTTCTATGTATACTATACAGTACAGTATGTATGCTATACAGTAATAAACCGCAACCACCGGAGCGCGGCGCCCACCGCACTGCTGTCGCCGATGGCCAACCAGCTCGCCAACACCACCACGCGGCAGGTCAACAAAGTCAAGCCGAATGTCAACAGAGCGCCGCCTGACACGTGAGTAAACATACACCACCTGTATACAGTGCAGTATACGGCATACTTAAAATGCAGAGATTTAATGTTGAAACGACATTAACGAAAACAACAGCCTAGATGACGAAAGATGTTGAAATGTTTCTGTCAATAAACTAGCACCGCCATATATTAGAAATTCATGGAACTTTAAATAATTATAATGTTTAAACTTTAAATAACAAATATTGAGGTCAATAAACGAGATAAAAATTATACATAGTGACCAAATTTCAACATTTAGTAGTTAGTAGTTTCAAACGTTATCCCGTGCAAATATCGTGATATAGAATTTTATACGTGGATATTGTAATAAGATAGAAGAGGCGCAAGCAATAGACCAGCAATAGACTTCTGATGATGATGGTTAATGTGTGATGGTAATTGGCGAATATAGAAGGTCTTAAAAAAGGTAAAGCATAGACTCTGCTGCGTGTCGCTCGCTCTTCAGTTCTCTACACGAATGAAGATCGAGGAGTTGTCTTTTATAAATTGTATTCCATGTACCGCCTATTAATGACCGAGTTATAAGACCTTCTATGGTCACCAAAACTCATAAGTCAAGCGCAATGAGTGTCGGATAAAAAGCTCTAACGCCTGTAACACACAGCCGCGAAAGCAAACTGGAAGCGTAACTCCTCTAGCACATTGAGACACGATAACAAAGAGAAAAATGAACGCATATTTTGTTCCATATTAGATTCGGTTTCGCATAGTGAGCGTATGTGCTAAACGGTTCGCCGGAATGTATCAAATCCATGCCAGCTTTCAGACTTCGCTTCGCTTCTGTTCTGGTTCGGTTCCGCGGTTGTGTGCTATAGGAGCGTGTCTCAAGCGAGCAACAAACGCGACAATGCGACGCGACACTATTTGACACATTACCGAAATCTCAAGTAGTAATTTTATGTGCTTATCACTTACTTTGTCGCGATAATCTGTCATGTATTATGTACTGGTCGCGTCGTGTCGCTTATTATCGCGTCGCGTTTGCCACTAACGAATACGCCTGAGGAAAGCGGTAATGGCTGTAAAATGGGAGTATAGAATTTAAATTATTTATGCATGTATCTACCGCGCGAACAGTGGTGACCAGAAGACGACTCGCCTGTTTCAACATCTAAGTGAGGCCGCTGATTTGGTTCAGCACCGCTACTCTATGGCGCAATTAGTTTTTCTGGGATTTTTTTTCAATGCTTGTCATCAAGACTGGCTGTTCCCGTACCAGGGTACCCGATATCGTTGGCCATATAGCCAACTGCCTGGAAATTTTGCTGACTACCGATCTGGACAGATACAAAGTAGAGGTCAGTTCACCGTTGGGAACCTCTGATCACTGTCTGGTGAAATCTGTGTCTTCATATTCTCCGCCAGACCGCGATATACGCGGAGTTCGGCGAATATGGCGATACAAGGCAGCAGATTGGCGCAGGCGGTTACCCTTGGCGGCAGGTCTGCTTTTCGTCTGATGACCCGTCAGAATGTGCCAATGCTATAACCGATGTGGTATGTCAAGCAATGGAGTACTTTATCCCCTATAAAGACGTACCCATTGGTGACAAAGCTCGGCCGTGATTTAATGCCGAATGTACTAAAGCTGGAAAGCGTAAACATTCGGCGTATCTTTCCTGGGCTGATGCTCGACAGCACAAATCACCTGATCTGAGTTAGAGAAAGAAAGCTTATAACCAAGCCGCCAAGTCCTATAAAAGGGAATTACAGAGGGCTCACCTCTATCACTTTAACCGTATTGACGCAAAGCTCGCTAGCAAACCCTGCGGAAGTAGAGCTATTTGGTCACTTGCCAAAGCGGTCGAGGCGAACTTCTGTAGGCCTTCACTGCCACCGCTGGTAAAACCGGATGGAACACTGGCTCATACGGCTAAGGAGAAAGCGGACTTATTTGCTTCCCTTTTTGCCAATAATTCACGTCTAAAAACTGGTAATGCCGCACCACCTCAAATTCCTTACTGTGAGACATCTATGACAAATCCGCATAAGGCAGAAAGAGGTCTTGAAAGTTTTACGTAGTCTAGACGTGAATAAAGCCAGTGGACCGGATGAAATACCAGCTATTGTGCTAAAAACATGTGCAGCGGAGTTGTTTCCTGTCTTAACACGCTTGTATCGCCTCTCATTCGAAGCTAGAAAAGTGCCCAAAACCTGGAAGTTAGCTAACGTACAGCCTGTGCCTGAAAAGGTAGTCGTGCTGACCCTATAAATTACCGACCCATCTCAATAACTTCTATACTCTGCAAGATTATAGAACGTGTATTGAACTCCCGCCTCACTGCGTACCTAGAACAAAATGATCTCCTCAGCGACCGACAATACGGATTTCGCCGAAATCGGTTGACAGGAGACCCTATAGTGTACGCCACTCACGTGTTAGGCGAGGCCCTATAGAAGAATGGGGAGGCAATTGCTGTCTCCCTCGATGTCTCAAAGGCATTTGATAGGGTCTGGCATGATAGCCTGTTAAGCAAGCTTCCAGCCTATGGCATATCCCCTGGTCTGACTGCGTGGATAAAGGACTTCCTGAGTGAGCGATCGCTCCGTGTCGTCATTGACGGATCTTCATCCGCCCCCTTGACGACAAATGCCGGTGTTCCTCAGGGTTTCGTTCTCTCTGCAACTATTTTTGGTCCATATCAATGATCTGCTCATACCCGGTATCTATGGGTATGCAGGTGATAGCACAGTTGTAGAGAGATATCTACCAGTTGGTCGGACCAGTCGGAACGCATTTCGAACGTGTGGTCATGGTAGAGCGTCTTAATCACACACTCAAGGCTGTTGGGGCAATGCCAATCTTGTGAAATTCAACGCCACCAAAACGCAATCGTGTTTATTCACCGCTAAAAAGAGCCAATTCACCTTGGCTCCGACTTTCCGGAATGTATCCCTGGAATTCACCGACTGTCTGCAGTTACTAGGAGTCGAAATCTCGCCCAATCTAAACTACGGACGATTCATCGAATCCAAAGCAAAGGTAGCTGCCAAGAAGCTTGGAATCCTTCCAAAGGTACGGCGATACTTCACACCGGGACAGCTTTCGAATTTGCATAAAGCACAGATCCGACCGTGTATGGAGTACTGCTGCCATATCTGGGCAGGCGCAGCCAAATACCAACTCGCGTCATTAGATTCGGTGGAGGGGCGGACTAGGAAGCTGATCGGTGACCAAGACCTTAATTTAGTCATTCTTGAGCACAGACGCAAAGTGGCTAGCCTCTCGGTGTTTTACAGGTTACATTTTGGAGAGTGTGCGCAGGAATTACATGAACTAATTCCCCCATCCCCTTTCTACCACCGGACCTTTAGGCATACGGCTGGTTTCCATCCTTTCGTAGTGGACGTGCCGCGAGTCCGAACGAAGCGGTTCGAATCATCGTTCATCGTGCGCACGGCAAAGGATTGGAACAAGTTGCCGACGTCAATGTTTCCATTAAAGTATGACGTGGGGACCTTCAAGAGAAGGGTGAATAGGCTATATTTAAATTAGCGCGTACCATCTTTGGACCACATATCGCTTATCGTCAGGCGGGACTGTGGTCAAGTGCTACTTTATTCCTTATAAAAAAAAAGTATTCGATTAATATTTTGGTAATACAGAATTGGATTACAAACAAATTTCGCCAATTAATAATATAATATTAAATTTGTGACTGTATATTTAAAAAAAACAATTTAAACTGACATTCTAATAAAGATTAAAACCCTTGTTACGAGAACTCATAACCTAAAGCCTCATAACATTTTTGTATATACGAGTATAATGGCTCTTTAAGTATTTATTTCATTGAATTGGTTTAATTTATAATATAATAAAGATACATCATAATATAAAAAACTAAATATGTGAAATATATTCATAGGCAATCTAAAAATTTCTCAAGCAGATCATCGTATATCCGTCAAAAGATTTGTAATGTTTATGGCTTATCCAAATGTGTGTTATATGTACCTTCCACTTCTTCTGTAATAACCATAGGATTAATTTCTAAATAGGTTCGGTTTAAGCACAAACCTATATACTGCATCAAATTATTTATTACACCAAAGTGTTTCAAAGTATTACGTCATTTATTTCATAATTTATAAAAGTCAATTTTAAATTGCAAATAAAATTAATCTTTGTAAATCGTTTTGCTAAATTTGTCATATTACAAAAAAAAACATATCTATTTTAGTTGAATTATAAAAAGAGAATATCATACTTTTACACTTATGACGTCACTATATTTCTCTGATTATAATTTGTCTGTCGCAGCTTTATACTGTCCTTCAATGTTTTGCTGTAAGAAAGTTTATTTTAAGCACGGTGTGCACGGCACTTAAGATATTAAAAAAAATTGTTTATCTGTATAATTTATTAGCATTAATTGTATAATCTATCACAGCCTGCAAACCCTTGAAATAGAGTCCATTCTCTGACCCTGTGTTCCAGGAATCCGCCAGACCCAGATACCAATTACCAGGCCTATCATCTTGCCTACGAAGTGAAAAAGCTAATGTAATTCCATTGAACAATAATATATCAGCTAGATATTTTATATTATCTGTAGATTGAAAATTTTAAATGCATTGAAAATAAAAAAAAAAAGATTTTGTTTATACGTAGTACGTTAGAAATGCTTGCTTCACGTGTTGTTTAGATTTAAAAGAGTTTAGTTTTATAGATTTTTTTTAAATTCGACGAATTTATTATTTGCACAAAAATTACGCACTTTGTCCTAGTTGTATATAAAAGCATGTTTTAGGCTATAAATGCTATTGTAGACATTTTTATTGTTTTACACTTTTTTAACTCTACTCTCTTTACTAGCTTATTGAAATGAGTGACCAATTTTGACACTTCTTACAGAACA
>DWLR01002857.1:0-14572 GCA_018246295.1 Papilio alexanor hazarajatica | reverse complement strand
TACTGGAAGACACTAACTGCTTGCTACACCGTTGTTGGGTTCTTATTACGTGGACAGCAGAACGAACATCCGATGTGGACGCTCACTATACATTTCATTAAGTGCTTTTATAAAAGGTACCACAATTCGAGATTATTAGAACTTCCTAAAATGACTTACGACTTACGAGTTCGCTCGAATACGTGTACAATGAAATTACTGTTGTAAGTTAAGTCCGCAATATGTTATGGCCGAATATATAACTCTGTAGTTAGATTAAAGTGAAAATCACGTAATCAAATATGCATCACCATTCATATTTTAAACGAATTTATGATGTATCAAATACAAACAACATTTTAAACATCATAATCCGCCCGAAATATGAACAGCGGTCGCGCGATCAAAATATAACACTGCGCAGCAATTACGCCTCGTTCAAACGAAGGGCTTGAATGATAAGTGTTGCAGTCAAAATTAAATTAAGTGTCATTATGTCGATCGTTTCTTACGTGCATAAGATTAATGTTCACACAGTGGCGATTCACATAAATACACCACAATGTTAGTTCGAAAGGTCTTAAAATCATCAAGCATTGCCATAAAATCCACTTAAAATAATTGTGACTCCAACGAGCCGTGGGAGCGGCGCGTCAGGGACAAAAATTTTTAACAGGCCCTCCACAAGAATAGGCATACAATGACTGGAGGGTGTGTAAAAAAATGTTCGTATTCCGTGCTATCATTGCTAAAAAATGCCGACAGTTCCGAAAAAGGAATTTCGCAGCCAATACCGATAGCTCGCACGAAATCGAGGAGCGTTCCATTCAATCCTTTGTCGCAGCCATTTGATTAAAGTAAAGGGGCCGCAATCACATGCGAGAAGTCTTTGATCTGACGGAAGTATCGCGTTTACAAACGAAACACCGACTGCATTGTGCCTGAGCCGCAACTTTAGACTAAAGAAAATTCCTAGTCGAAGGCAATCGGGAACGGATGTCGAGAGTCGATGCTCACTTGACACTCGATACCCGTAAGGTGAAATGAAAACGATTGCTTTGGGCGTTTGATAATGTTGGCCAGCTTAACAATCTGCTACTTCTTTTTTACAGTATATGTATCTTACAGGAAGATATACTGTCTTATTCTTTTAAATATAAAAACACTGAAATGACACGTTCTGAAAAAGGCGATTTCGTAATTTATACACAGTTGAGTCACAGTTCAACGACCTTACCATAATAATATTTGGCATATAGTACGTCATAAACCATAAACTAAATGTCATATGGAAAAAGATAAAAAGATTATAAAAACATCTTAAACGTAAGTTGCAAATAACATGGAGGCCCATATAAAGAAGTTGTAGTGCATTACATAAAACCACAGCAGGCTAATGCCGGCGAAAAATATTCCACACAGGAAAAAATGAAACGAACGTAAACTGTAATTCATCGCAAAACAGCTTTCGCATCATTAACGAAGTAAAGATTTACGATCACATGCGTGGAGACGAAAGCGACAGCGGCAAGGGCGAGCTCATCAACGATACAAGTAATTAAATCCTTAAACGAATGTATAACACTAATGTTCGGAGCATCGACGCAGGGAGCGACCGCGACGTTTATTTACGAGGAGTTCGCACAACGGGGGATTCTGCGCCTAATTTCTCGGCGCGACGCGGTCTCGCGCGATTTATTTAAAACGGAATCCTCCCGTGGTATACCCCGCTGCGTTACGATCGATAATTCGCCGAGGGTCCTAGGCTGTAAAGATCAGACTTTGATTAAGATATAAGACATATTGGGGATCGAACGAATAATATCCAGTTATTTAAATATGAAATTGTACATTCATAATTATGTTATACTTAATTACGCTTAAGTCTTTCAAAGTTCAACACCACACAAATTAAAAATTACAAGCTAGAGGACATACGATCTCCAATCAATTCGTAAAAATGAAATATTCACACACTTAAATTTAATGCTTGTCTCCTTGTATTACTATATGTAACATCATAATAGAATATACTAAGTCTAACTAGTCTGCCAGGTTTCTGTTACATGCCGACGGGCTTAGAACAGCAGATTACTGTCTACCCTAGAAGGATAAAAAGACGCAACAAATACTTTGATTTAATAACATACTCTAGGTGCGCGTTCTTTGAAAGATCGCTAACCTAGAGTATATCGTGGAAGTATCACTATCGAATGGAAGTCCTATAAGCATGTTTTTATTTTGTCGTTTATATCTCATATAGTTATTATTGGCATAGTGTGGACGAGAAATTATGGTCGATAACTCCCGTGAACATGATCATTATTGTGATGGTAGTGTAAACATAGCTATGCTAAGTTCTTAATTCACAAAGCCCAAAACTCAAAGCAGCGTTATCGTCTGGTGAAGTAATAACGATTCCTTCCGCGCACGTCTCGTCATGTCGGACAGAATTCATTATGTTTGTGTCACAAAGCATCGTTCAACGACGCGGCGCAATATCCGACACGGGGTAATTATGGGAATGGAGACTTTCACTCACAACCGCGGGGAATATTTTCAAAGTTTAATCGATTCACATGTCAAAATGCCGCGCATCGAACTAAATTTGGCAACATGTGATAATGCTGATAGTTAAAATTGACGCTAGTTACGTAACACTAAAGTTTTAATTATTTAAATAAAATGTAATTGTATATACTAATTTCATATGCAGATAGCCTGATAAAAGTAGCCTTAATGAAATTTAGCCCTCATCCAATAGCAATATTGTCAATGCCCAGCTCAACATGATTCGAAGGAAAAGGTAGACGTTAAATACATTTTGAATTTAGAAAACTTGACTTTAGACTTCAGTTGTAACTACTTATTGGCTTCTAAAATTATTATCAAAGATAAAAAGATAAGTTTATTAATCCTAAGCTAAACTAAACGGAACACTGCTAGTCCAATACTTATTATTTAAAATATCAAGTAGCTAAAATTGTGCTTTTACGAGTCTATTAATATTCTTAGCTTTTACACCTTTCCAGTTTATAACACACGTTAAGTGATGGGTGAAGCAGATGAGGCTGATAGTGATGTATTGGATTACAATTAACATATCAACGCTTCGATCGGGAGGGCTTTATAGTCGCGATAAAAGCAGCTGAGCGGCTCAAAAATAAAACGAAACCTTTAATGAGACAAGCGATCCTAGAATGTGAGAATCGGACGGGGGAAGTAATTTTATATCAAGCTTGGAGATCTGATTTTTAATATGGGTTACCTATGTCCCTTTTTATGTGTTCTTGTTAACATAATAATAAGGATAATATATTTTGATTTGGTGATAGTAACGTAACAAAAATAATTTATCCCTTTCTAATACAATGCTAAATACGTTAATTGTAAGTACTTTTTGAGGCTCTCGCGTATTTCTACTTGTAATATATGTATAGGCAAAGTTATAAGAAAAAGGCATACATTAGAGAGATGTTTGTCCATATTTTTATATATTTCGATAAATCAATTAAAAGTAACTCCTAATGGACGCTGCACTTTACTATTGAGTGTTGATTAGAATCAAAATAGCTTGATAACAAGAAGAAACCGATTTGGCAATAGAACTGTTTTAATTAGTTAGGTATAGGTTCTTAAAATACATTCAAGTTCATTATAATTTCTGAACTTCTTTAGTTCTATTTTTTTTATGTACTAAACAGAAATAATTATGTACGTGTATCTGTATCTTTATTTATATAAGCAAAGGATGGGAAGGGAAAGAGCATTTGATGAGGAACAGGATGGATGGAAAGGAATGTCCATTTTTCTGTCTATTAAAGATAAAGGCAACGCATCTGCAACTCGCAATGCTTGTTGCAGATATCTGTGGGTAGCAGTCATTTAGATGACCGCTTGCTCGTTTATCACCATCTGATATAAAAAATATATAAATTTTGTAAAGAATTTTCTATAAAAATCAATTTAGACAACACGTGTATCAAATACAGTGTGACGAAAAAGCTTTTGTGCAATCCACGCTTACAAATATTGAAAGCTGAATGGCGCTAACGACATGGTGTTGCAAGACAAATTGGACGAATGCATCACACTCAAATGCAATTACTCTGACGGGATGCCGTCGGCGTTGGGAAAATATTGGCGGAGCGCGAAACGATATGTTGACCTCGCTACGGAGATGTCAAAACTTGTGCCGATGCAATTGACACGCGGCCCCGACCGTGCGTGAGAATATTTGAACAAATAACCCTCAGTTTATTCTAGTACCGGTAATGAATCATTTCGTTAACGGTCAACTCAGCACTTGGAAAAATTGAATACCGTTGGAGACCGACGACCTCACTCAATGTTTGATTTACACAAATTCGAACTGAACGGATATTTGAGAAGCGACGGAATCATTTACGAAAACTAAATTAAAAATGTCGTATTTTATCTATTAACATTAAATTACAGGATCGATCCATCCATCTCAGCCTGTGATCATCAACTGCTGGACATAGGCCTCCCCTATTGATCGTATCATTGGGGTGAAATGTACCATAATCGCCACGCTTGGCAGGCGGGTTGGCGATCGCAGGATGTTCCACCGTACTAAGAAAAGGACGCTACTGCCCGTCCTGCGGTGTTCTAGACTCAAGAAAAACAGACATATTCATGCACATAAATGTTTGTCCTGTATAGGAATCAAACCCTCGAACTGCGCCGTGAAAGGCAAGCATCTTACCAACCGCGCCAACCGGTCCGTCATTAGAGGATAGTTATAAGTATTTGATTGGCATTGAATATCTTGTTTAGATTGATACAAATGTTTTACATAGATAACACGTTTATCGGATCATTATAGTGAGATCATTTAAATTGATTTATATATTTAATTTAAAAATTAAGTATTATAATAAGATGTTACAAAATATTTTAGTTGAGTTAATTATGAACAAGTGTAATATTTTGTTCACATGACAGTAAAGTGATTAAATTTTATCATATAAACTCTGTATAATCTGGTCTCGTAAATACATATGACAAAGCCCCACGCAACGTAGGGTCACATAAACCTATAAATTAGTATATTATGACATTACGGCACAACACCGACCATTGTTATGCTTAATTCTGAGACAACGCAGTTACCGAACATATTTAAAGCATATATTTATGGGCGAACATTAAATAATTTAGTATTTACGGCCGGATATAGTGGGCTCCGGATAAAGCGTAAACGTGTAATATACTGCATATATCATAATAAAATCGCGGACGTGGAACTATATTATACCATGAGGTTGAGCTAGTTAATTACTAATATCCGATAATATTAAAAGTAACTTTATGAAACCAAGAAAGGAAGAAATAAACGTTAATGCAGGCTACTAGAAGATGATGAATACGCAAAGGATTCAAGCTTTTATAGAACATATGAGTACAGTAAATGTATGAAATAGACCGTATGTCGACGACCGCAAAATAAGAAATATAGTTACACATACACAATTACACAAGTAATTATATTGTGTCTATGATTATGAGTTTGTGAAAACGTCACTAAGTAAAATATACAGCCAGGATCCAAGTTCAGATTAAATTGTTTTCGTAAAACATAGTGGGTACCGGCGTCTTTATAAATGGGAAGAGGTCATTTGATGACCGGTTGGTGCAGTGGCAAGACAACTTGCCTTTCGAGCCGCAGGTCGTGGATTCGATTCCCACCCAATACAAACATCTGTGTGCATGAACATGTCTGTTTGTCTAGAGTCTGGATGTAAAGACCACCGGAGGATGGGCAGCAGCGTCCTTTTCTTAGTACGGTGGAACATACTGCGATCGCCAACCCGCCTGCCAAGTGTGGCGATTATGGCACATTTCCCCCAATGATACCATCAATGGAGGAGGCCTATGTGCTCGTGTGCAGCAGTGGACGATCATAGACTGAGATGGTGGTGTTAGGCGGCATTTAGGTGATCATTTTACAAACTGATATCAACTCTCAGTAGACTGCGTCACCCAGTAGCGATAAGGTAAATGTATAACTCAGATGCGTTAATTGTATCAGTAACTACATCTTTTTAGGTTGAATTCTTTGTTTCCAGATACCTTTACCTTTGTAAAGTCCGATATTTTTTTTAGGTTGGCTCATATATCCCCACGGTTCTGTGAATCGTCTCTCAATGTATCTGGATTGGAAACGAGGCATGGCTTTTGGCTACATGTGATAAACGACAACAAGAATCAAAATAATTAGCAATTACGTTTTGGGCTCTTCAAAATATTTTTTATGGACGAAGGTCAAATGAGCAGAGAGGTCACCTGATGTTAAGTGACCGCTACCCATAGGCATCTGAAACACGCTAACGAGTTGCATATCCGTGGCCTATCTTTAATTGAAAGAGGGGAGGATAAACATAAAAAGTATATTTCCTTTCCCTATTCATCCCCCCTCCGTCAAATCCACTTCTCCTATCCTTATCTTATAAGAAAAGAATAGAAAGGGAGAACTAGAGAAAGAGAGCTAGATTTGGGCTCATCAGACGAAACGCAGAAAACTTCTTCACGCCTGTCTTCTGTGAGGTCGTGGTATTTTACCGATCGAGCGAGCCATTCGAGCAACAGATGTTGTTGTTGCGGACTCCACCACTAAGATTTTTAGTTTTCCAGTTGGGACTTAAAATTGTTTTGCTTATCAAAAACAACTCTTTTCATAGTAATAATTCCAAATCACAATCACAACACATCGTTCATATCTTTAAACAATCTAATTTATACATTAAAAACTTACTGATACAAGCCGACTAGGATAACCAGTAAGGAAGAAAAGAGCTGTATTGAAAAAAAAATGGAAATATAATATAATTTCAATAGCCAATATAAGTGCCAAAAATAAGCTTGATCTTAAGTGTAAAGTCATTATGTCATGACACTTAGTAAGTGACAATTTATAATTAAGATACAAAATCTATGATGACTTATGTGTTTGGCGCATATAACTTTATATTGGATTGCAAAAGAATCAATTAATCTCTTATTTTGAGTCGAATTAAAATCGATAAAACAAAACCCAATTAATAAATGACATCGCAAAATATGACACTGAATAAATTAAAACACCTTTATTAAATGGACAACACTCAAAAATGTAAATCAGTTCGAAGACGTTTTTCTCGATTCAACTAAGAAAGAGTGACAAAATCTATGCCGCAAAGAGGTTGGAACTTATATTGATCAAATTAATGAATCCTAAATAAAGGCGATATAAGGAATACCATCACCGACGAGCATGATTATGGATGATAGTAGAAGAAGCGAATGATCGCGCAAAATGGAAATGCATAATCTCTATCTACCCCTCTGAATTAAGGGCGTGAGTGTTATGTATGTATATACGTCTCTCTCAGCAACAAGATAATCTGTTGATGAATACACTCTAATCATGGTCCACAAAATATTTTCTTTCTAAATTTTAAAGGGGATACGTTACATAAGCAATTAAAATGTCATCGACGTGTGGAGATTTATGCGAGGCAATTATACGAGTAAATGTGGACATGAATATTGAACAGGTCGGAGACATTTATAAAGAGCTTTACAATTAGGCCTTGCTTTGTCAATAACGGTACGCGAAATCCAAAAAATAGAAAACTGCTATTTGAAAAGTAGTACGGTTTATGTAAAAAAAGCAATTGTACCTTGCCTGTACATAAATTTATTATTGTATTTAACTTTTACTACTGCTTGCCATATAGTGTTTTCAAATTATTTTTTTTTGTAATTTTTCTATTTTTATCAAAATATCGCACATAACACATGTCCTTTTTCTGACAATTGTTTGACTAATCATCAAGACCGTCCAGCTAAAATCATAAATGCCTTCACTTTTACAACACTAATATTATTTTTCTATCTTATCTCCTACGCTTCAATATAACAAGTAATAAATAAGTTAATACTTCTGTTCTAATCGGTAGTTAATGTCTGAAATGATATTTTAAAACCAACATAACCAATAACATCCTGTATTACTTCCCTTTACGATGTTTGACGTTCCGTTAACAATAAAAGCGTGTACGTAGCCCGTTCGCCCAGCTTATTCCCCGTTACTCACGGGAAAACGTACGCAATAACGCTCAATTTTCAAGAAAACAACTATAACTCAAAGCACTGCACTCTGTCGTCTGTGTTCCTTTCTTCCGGGCAATTTCTATTACCATATAGACGCGCTACTTTTCAATTCTTTTCCATTAAACTTGGTGCATCGCCGTGCATTCTAGTGACGACTACATCTCGGTTGTTATTCTGAAAACACATTTATAAAATGCTCTTTACTCGGCCGCAATGCTCCCCTGCGAATGACATTCTATTGCAAATTTTAAAGTGTATTTTCAAATAGAGAAAAGTACCTTAGATCAATGACTGAACTTTCGTTTTATACTGTTAGCGATTCAAGTCGTATGTTATCTTTAATACCACTCATTTTTTAATATGACTTGAGGTCGAAAACAGTTTATAAGATAGTCTACCTTGTTAATAAGAACATTATGTTAATACAGCATTATTCTATTTATTAATAATAATTAAATAATGTTTAAGAAATGATACACAAAGACATATTTCGAAAAATAAACATATTTCACAAGGTTTAGATGTTATATTCTTCAAAATAACCTAAATACTTCTCACACAAACGAAAGGATTAAAACCGATATCACCATTTGTCAAAATAACGATATTTCATAACCAAAACACGGTACAACAATATAAGTGATGTTATTATTTCCGACAAAGCTCGACAAGCATTCTTCTTGCTACAAAGACGTCTCTATCGGTAGCGGCCGTGAATTATCTGTCATGTTTCAGAAATAAATAAGACCCATTTATACCACAATAGAGAGCACATAGTTATCTAAACAGAGCCCGATTCGAAGTCTGTGAAGAAAAAAATTGTTTATCAAGAAAGAGATGGGCTCTAAGAGATAAGCTTGGGAAGTCTATTATAACCCCTTTTCGATCTCTTTTGGAGTTATGTGCACTTCCCTTTGTTGTAGCGCACATGCTACTAGAAGATTAAAAACGGACTTACATACACTATTTTACATTACGTCTTACTTTACACCTTTCGTATTGATTAAAATTAAAAAAAAAAAACATAACGCTTTATCAATGTATATTACGCTATTTATTATACTGACAGAGGTGAAATGTAATTAAACTTGTGTTACTCAAAAAATAAAGAGGATAAAATTAAAAAATACAGGTGCATATTTTTGTACTTTTTACATAATATATCTAATCCAATATAAAAAAGCTAAAGTAAGAATTTCATGAATGATGAATGTCATGATCTGAAAAATTTCGATTTGTATTTAAGAGACCAATTATATTGGAAAATTTTAGGCTATTCAATATCACGCTACGATTCTTTTAAATTAAACGGCCCGGCGGGGGAAATCAATTATTTAAAAATAAATTATAAAAAAAATGTACGGCCTTTGGTAACAAGGTATGCACAATTTATGCACTGCCCAGAAATTAATAAACTAATCAAAAAGCAGAAGTTTTTTTTTTAATAGATACATCGTCAAATATTTTCCAAACTATTTTTCGATACATTTTTAAGCCATGTAAACAAAAGGTGGTACTAAGCCTACGATACTACGATAAATTCTAATCAAACAAGCTTCTAAAGTACGCCTATAATGTACCTTCAACATGAAAGCACGAATTGAAAGGTCACGATCGAACTCCTTGGTCCTATTACAACTACATTCATACTCGTACGTAAAACATATATGACATAGCACAGAACAACCATTTTATATTTTTCACGTCCTTTTTTTCAAAGCAATTTTAGTACAACGGAAAAGAGAATCATTATTTTTCTTTAGTAATGTCGTACCAACCAATGACGTAAAACGTTGATGGTTCTTTTAAAGACATAATGTTCGTTATGTTTTTTTAACAATTTACACAAAACTATGATGAATATTATACTCGTAATAAAAACTATATCAATATTCAAACTCACACTCTATTGAGTATATTTATCGAGTATTTTGTATTTTTTCAATATCATTCATTGTGGTAATATCTCATCTCATCCAAAGCTTCCACCATTAAGCATGAACAATCAATTTGATTTCTCTTTTCCACAAGTAGGAAATTTTGTCGACCGAACACTATGAATTCGTGTTTCTTTTATAGCGTCTGTGTAGGATATGCTGTTGAAATATCAATCAGAGTGTAGGGGGCGTGGTAATCGAGAGCGACGTAAGTGGTCTCGCGGGCAGTAGAAGCACGCATCATTTGCCGGCCGTCTGGACCGATTAACTTGCGCACGATGACACGGGTAGAGGAAGCGACTGCGCTCCTTCACCGAATGACAATCACTGAATATCGACTTTTGGACACCCTTTAAGTGGCCTTTAAAAATATTCACCACGACTTGAATATTTCATTGTTACTACTTTTTTGTTTGTTAAATATCTCTTATGATATTAGCTCTTTATGAAATTAAATTAAAGGACCTTATTAAAAGATCTTTATTGAGATGAACATAATACTTGAATCTATCTGCGATGTTCTGGATCGAAAAAATAAGATTTACATACGAAATCAATAATAAATGATTACGAATTTAAAAAAGCAACATGAATCCATCTAAACCAATAAACACTTCACATCACAGGAGAGACGAGCCGGACACCCGCGGTGTCCAAATAACTCGGAACGATGTCGAACAAATAATCTTGGGTTTATATTAAAGGATATATTATGCAATATAAAAGATGGGCTGTAATAGTGTCGCGTCATCCACCTTAGCAGTTCGCCTCCTAGTGGGGCGTCGCTCCGTGGTGTGAACCGTGGGCCTATTGTATAGCAAGAAAGAAAAGAAAAACTTATAAATTAAATGAATTTTAAAATGGTCGTTGCTCGATCCCTCTAGAAAATATTTATTCAAATAAGTCACCCCCAATCCACCCGTAAAAGTACGCGACGGGTTAAAGGGTCAGCGGTTTTATTAATATTTAACGAATTCCTCAGTTGACAAAATTGGCGGCAAACCATATTTGTTTGAAGGCCTTTTTTATATTTCTTTAAAGTTGATTTAAACAGAAGTAAGGACTGACCGGTTGGCTCAGGGGCAAAACACTTGTCTTTCGCGCCGCAGGTCGTGGGTTCGATTCCAACCCAAGACAAACATTAGTGTGCATGAACATGTCTGTTAGTCTTGTGTCTGGATGTAAAAGTCATCGGAGGATAGGCAGCAACGTCCTTTTCTTAGTACGATGGAACGCCATCACAATATCGCCAAACCGCCTGCCAAGCGTGGCGATTATGGCACATTTCCCACCAATGATGCGATCAATGGGGGAGGCCTACCTCCAGCAGTGGACGAGGTAGGCTGAGATGAATGGATTATTTAAGCAAAGAAAACCTGTAAAAGCTGGCTATTTTTAAAGATGTTTCTTAAAGGATTTTTTTTGTTATTATTCCTTTCCTATACAAAAAGTTTCGCTTCGGTATTGTTACGAATGTTGATGGTTAGCATTGGTTCTCACATTAGGTGACCCGCTTACTCGTTTGTCCCCTTATTTTGCACAACCCCCCCCCCCCGTAAATTCCACCCGACTAAAATGCTCGATAATGCGCATGTATTCTGTCAGAAGTATGAGGTGTTTCACCCCGGGAGCAGCCAGCGCTGCGCAGGCGTCGCGACCGATGCCACACCACAGTTTAATTTATCGCAGTTACATTACCATATCTTCAGTGCAAGCCAGCTACATCCTCGTATGTTCCTTAAACGGTTTTTCGAATCCTTTATCGCACGAAATATATGAATTCAACAAATTTTTCATATAGCTATCGTTGTAGTACATTTTTAGAGATGACCGTTTAAGTATTATTTCGTTGCATTCAACATACGTACGGACAGTAAAACTTCGTATGAACTTATTATATAATCGCATACCGCCTTGCCTATGTAACTTCTGAATACTCTAGCTTCTAATGGTGTAAGAATTATGAAAATCGATCTTATATTTTACCATAGTAATGGGTAAACATTACAAATCTTAAACAAAAAGTAATAATAACTTGGCTTAAGTTACAAGATATGCATATATACATATATGTGTGTATATATATATATATATATATGTATATATATATATATCAGAGGCAGTATAATGAAAACTTATAACAAAGTAATTGAGATCTGTCGCATAATCTATCTACGCTTTAATAAATTAAGAAGGTAAATAAATTACAACAAATAAGATAATGAACGGAACAAAATTCAATTTTGTCCATGTCGATGAGAGTTACGAAACGCGTCCTAAGAGGTAGGAACAAGCCGCCTAATTCTAGGGGGAGAGGGGATCGCCAAAACAACCTTTCATTAATTGCTCTAACAAGATTTTCTATACAATGTAAGGATAACGCGTGGCAAACGTTGACTTAATTATCGAACTTGCTACAACAAAGGAACTGAATTGACGAAGTCGAGCACAGCCTAATAAATTTAGTTATGATTTAACTTAAAACAAACATCTTTACTTGTTAAATAATGAGGGAAGAGAAATCTTACACCGGCAATTTGATGTCATTGTAATATTTATTTACTGTAATAACTAATTATTAATACATAGATATAATGTAAATGTGTAAACCATAGTATTAAGTTGATTTGCGGGGGTACAAGCAACTTAATTGGAAATTTCTAATTGCCAATAATCAATTAAAGTGTTAAAGTACATGCTTCAAAAATGTATAAGTCACCCAAACATCTACGTTGACTAAATTTAATATAACCTAAATTTAATCTAAATTGTTTCAAACTTATGTATTTGTTCAAGCAAATGAATAGGAAATTGATTGCTCACCAAAAGTGCCCACTAACTAATGAGCCTTCTCGAGTTACCTGCGTAGTTCGGGCATGTATTATTATTTAATATGAGCACCCTACACTTTATAGTAATATTCAAATCAAACGACAACAAAGGAATCCCAAGCTGAGTTTCAGGTTACAAAGAATGTGCGTAACGCGTGTAACACAATACGCGCCCTCGGTACCGAGATGGTACCTACGCATAAACTATAATATAAAAAACGTCAGTGCTTACAGCACCTGTTAAATGACCAGCGTTTCATTAGAAATATTTGTTTATATATAATTAATGACTAGGACTCGCTGGTCGGTTTATGTGTCTAAATACTCAATAACTATTGAATGGATTTTCATATGGTTTCAAGATTTGATTACACAAAAGTGCTAAAATACATATCTGTAATTTCTTAATAACGAAATACTAAGACATTTCTTACACACGTTATGTTGCAAAAGCTTCTGAAAAATCCCTCAAATTGTACGCATTTAAGAATATAGCGATAAAAAATACAAAAGGTCTGCCCATTGCGGCTTACGAAGGACCGGGTAACAGCGATAGGGCCAATGAATAACATAACGTTTAATAGAATAACACGATTCATAGCGGCAAATATAAGGGTTTGATTGACGCGTGAGCCGAGTACCGTGGATATTTGGCCCATGCCATTGTACGGTTTTTATACAGGTATTATTATTAACAAGTAGGTAGGGTGCAGATTAGCTCCATATTGTCAGGATTATAATTTATGATGAGTTACTTTTGCAGAGGGTTACAAATAACGAGCGATGGTTACAAATATTAAATAGTTTCATACACACCGTAGCACGAACTATAACGATTATAGAATTTTTTAACTCTCTTCCTGATAACTGACTAATCAAGTAACCTCTAAATCGTCTCTTATTTTGAAGATCGACGTAAGACTTATGATTCTGTTGTACCATGTGGTCATCATCAAATATGCAGGTATTTCTTAGTACTTTACCCAATAAACCTTACATTTAAATTTGATGGAGAAAACTAATCAATTAAATAAATTTATCAATAAAAACGAATTCTAACTGGCACTCTGTAGTCAAATAGCTTCGTATTAAAAAGAATTAGAAATATAAGTAAAGCCGAAAAATAATTCCAGTGGACGGGAAGAACACATATACGACTGAGGAAGGAATTTAATCAGGAAAGTCAACAAAGTAGTCGGTATGCCGATGATATCTGGGGGCTCTCATTGGCGGCACACACGGCGAACAAATTGGAAAGGTGGAGTGTGCGAAGGCAACAAAGCTTACAATTGAAATTTTTAAGATGCCCGTTACATTTATGTTTGTATTGGCACGCACTACGCCCCGGGGGACTCGGGACTGCTTTGTCAATTTTGTTTTCTTTTTTTTTTTTCAATCGATTTTAAAATTATGCGCTTTTAAATTGTGTATGACGCAAATTATGCTTTCCAGTTCTTATTTCTAAATCATCTTTTTACTTCTTCTTCGTATTTACTTAGCCTAAAAATCATCACATCATTTTGTACAGTCTTAGCTAAACATGGATAATAACTTTGCTTATTAAAACGTGAGAAGTTTAAGTAAATTTATTTACAATATGCCAAATACATAAATAAACAAATATTATTATATCATCATCATCACCTCAGCCTATGATCGTCCACTGCTGGACATAGGCCTCCCCCATTGATAACATCATTGGGGGGA
>DWLR01002856.1:0-14572 GCA_018246295.1 Papilio alexanor hazarajatica | reverse complement strand
CGAGCGTGTCATATTTACACTTTAAATCTGATATGTTTTACCCCGATCCGTGTTACTTCACAATTTAAATTAGTATAGTAAATTAGTATAACAATGGAAAGAGGTAGTTAAAAACAAATAATAATTTTCAAATAACTTTAACTACAATATAATATATATGTGACTTTTTTAAATAAAGGTTAAATATACTGCGAAATATTGCACGAGCATAAGAAATATCTATTTTTTTTCTGAATGATCCTCAAATTTTGACGTTCAAAAATGTACTATAAAATAAAATAATACTGTAATTTACTATCCTAACATCATGGCATTAAAAACGGAACCTGTCCATACTACACACTACTACAGAACTTTAAGAATATCTTTATTACTGTTCAGATTTGCTAAAGTCTTATTTAGCTTTCATAATAAAATCAGAAATGAAATAACAATAGCAATGCGCCGCGACACTACAAAGTAATGTAATCCACTCATAAAACCTCTATTAATCCTTCCACTCGGCAGTACTGTTGTGTCATCAGCGGTAGTCGAAATTTTAATCACCGCCCCCCACCCCGTCCGACACCCCCTACGCCCTAGGGCTCCGGAGGACCGCTCCTTACACGATATTCCCATTACTTAGTCCAGGGCCATAATAAAATTTAATATAACGCCGCGTTGAAACGGATGCAACCACGAATGGCAGACAGCATGAGACGGATTTTACCGTGGGAAAAGAGCAAGGAAAGCTTCGTTAAGTGTTTTTAATACAAGACGACTTGCAAATGTACAATGTTGATATTTTTTAAAAGAAATTTTTATTATAAATTTCATAAACATGTAGCCAAATAGGATAGATTAAAGTGTATATTGAAGTTTAGATTTTATATGTCGTGGTGAACATGTGCTCTTTCAATGCCGTAAAGTGATTTTTAAAGATATACAAATAACATTTTAAAAACATGGTAACGGAATCTATCCAAGAGGAACAGATGAAGACATGCAGTGAATTTAATTTCGGGCAATATAATCCTCTTTAAGTCGAGTATTAGTGCATGCTCAACATGTGACCCCGATGCGGATTAGCATACATTATTATAGTCTCCATTTTTTTTATAATACATTTTTTTTTAATTTTTATTTAGGGCCCAAAACGTAAAATTTTAGACATTTAAAACACCAGGTCCAACCAGGCCAAGAGCGTTAAATGCTCTGTTTTATTTATGATTAATGAAAAGTATGATGAATATATTACAAATTTTGTTTTGGTTCGGAATCGAACTTTAACGTTTCTGGTGTTGTTTCTAGTACCCTGAATATATAATCAACACAAAGGTAATTAGAATGAAATTTAGAAAATACCAAAATCTTAGTTAACAAATTTTGAAGTTCTACCTTTTTTAATTACATTTACTTAATTTTTACATATTTGCTATATTTCCTCTTCTATATTTTTAGTTTGAATAGTCAAGCTGAAAGTTTAATTCAACCCTCAAATTCTTCGTAAAGCAATAAAATAGGAGTCGATCTACGGTATCTGAACGCGGCTGGAGAGCCCCGGGCTGTGAAGGGTTGCCAGTAGGTATATCTTTTGTGCGTCCATCTCAAGAACGAAGGGGTTCCGGTGCACGAGAAAATTGAGAAATGGACCGGTTAACGTCGTTACAACTCCCCGGTGCTACTGGATTAGAGAGCGACCTCGGATGAAAAATGTTTTGTTTTTGTTCATTGATAGTGAAAATATTTATGGAAGGACCCTTGTAATTTTTTTTCTCTAAAGGATAAATTAGTGCTTAACAACAAATCATCTAGATATTACATAAATAACTACTCAGGCTCTTAGCCCAGGAGTTTCCACCTCAACCTATGATCGTCCACTGCTGGACATAAGCCTTCCCATTGATCGCATCATTGGGGGAAATGTGCCATAATCGCCACGCTTGGCAGGCTTGTTGGCGATCCCAGTATGTTCCACCGTATTAAGAAAAGGACGCTGCTGCCCGTACTCCGATGGTCTTTACATCCAGACACAAGACAAACAGATATTTTAATGCACACAAATGTTTGTCTTGGGTGGGAATCGAACTCACGAGTTCGATCGAGTCAGTCAGGAGTTTAGACAGAGATTATAGATTTTCATTTAGTACTGTAGATATTAAATGCTGAAGCAATAAAGTAACGCACTAGTTAACAAATGTTCCGCGAAATTTATGACTGAAAGATAATATTCTTTATTATGGCGTCAAGAAAATATTCTTTATTATGACGTCAAATTCTTAACTTTTAGAGCATGTTTATTTTCAGAATAAACACGATATCACATTAACCTTTGTTTATCCTCAGAATGAGCATTTTGTAAAACAAAATAAGATTAATCTATTACACCAATTTTCATTCCCTTCAATTTCTTCTTCTAGCATTGTAAATATCACCTTTAATGTTGTTGAAAAGTAGCCAAATGATGCCATTTCATTCCATGGCTCTACTAATATTATTTATCTTCTAACTTTCGACACGTTGCATTGAATCAGATCTTGGCAACAGAGCAACTTGTCTCGTGCAACGCCTAAGTTATAGTCATTTTTCAATAAATCTTAAGAATATAAAATATCAAAGTTTCTTTAACGATATCAAAATGAAAGTAAGTCCAACTATTCACGAAATGTGTATATATATTATGTTCATTATATAAAACAACCCTATAAAGAAAATATATGTAATTTATGAATAATATAAACACTGTTTTACTTACTAATATGAAAATAATGTAATCACCAATGTACGAGTGCAATACTCGAAACCAGAAGTCGGATGTAGGTCACGAGTCGAGTATTTGCGATCAAACTGGGGTAGAGAGGTTGCAAAACGAACGTTCAATATGAACGTCGAATGCAAGCAAGTTAATTGCCAACGGCGCAAAGGCAAGCACAGCGCCTGAAGTTTTACACTTTTAAAAACTTACTACCTCCGGGATGCAGTAAACTCATTAACCTGAGTGCTGTGCTTATTAGACAAGGTTGCCTGCCTTCAACAGGCGAAGGCATTCGCATCGTTTCATGAATAATGTTTTATAAGATGTAAATGTGCTATGTGTAGTTTTTTAAATGTTAGTTTTTAATGTTAATAAGATAAAAAAAAATATTTTTAAGATAAAAGTATTAGGTGGAAATGAAATAATTACTGTTCGAAATTTAAAATTAATGAATATATTACATACGATTGCGTATTAGAATATATTACATATAATCATCATCAAGGAAAGCAAGCGAGCAAAGCATCAAAATTATTTATCTATCGATTTAATGTTTCCTTTATAGGACTATTTACAAAAGATCGAAACTCTTCTTCGTCAATGCAACAAAGAAAACAGTGCTGTGAAGAGTATAATGCAATTGCAACTTGCAATGTAACAATAAATATTATATCAAGTTATGACAATAAAAAGTAGGTACATGTTACAAGGCTTAATTTTTTTTTAATTATTGATTTTCTTTAAATTCTTTACTTGATAATTATTTTTCCCACTTCAGAACCACAGCTATATATCCTGAAAGTTTCCTGAATTATTTATTGAACCACCGCCGTTTAGTCATGAAATTATCAAAACATTATAACGATATATTAATAACGATTTTAACGTGGTAGTGAGTAACCATTACGCCTTAATTATATATGTTTAGATGCGGGAACTGGTACTTAAATTTACAAACTTTTAGGTAAGGGGAACACTATTTTTTATATGAAGGTCAATTTTTTCTAAACACTGCACATGTGAAGGCGACCTTCTTGCCTTATATTTAACCACCACCACCTCAGCCTATGATCGTCCGCTGTTGGACACAGGCTTCCCCCATTGATCGCATCATTGAGGGGAAATGTGTCATAATCACCACGCTTGACAGGCGGGGTGGAGATTGCAGTGTGTTCCACCGTAGTAAGAAAAGGACGCTGCTGCCCGTTCTCCAGTGGTCTTTTACATCAGCTTTTACAACAGACATGTTCATGCACACAAATGTTTGTCTTGGGTGGGAATCGAACCCACGGCCTGTGGCGCGAGAGGCATATATATTTAACAATAAAATAAAGTACAACACCTTTATACACTAAACTTATGAATACTCGTTCGAATTAAGTTGTAAATCTTAAAAAAACGCAAATAAGCGTTCTGTTAAAGCACCGAATGCCATAAAAAACCCAAATCCAGTACGAGGTTACTAAAATGTTGTCCTCATGTGAGGTAAAGTATTTTCTTTTATTTTTAAGTTTTAGGCTTAGTTTAAAATTCTGTGTGACTAGTAGATGACGAAAGTTAATTCTACTATGTATCATATTTTGATTGTCATTACTTATATATAAAATGGCCCGTTACGTCTATCTACCTGTTTGTTCGCGATAAACTCCAAACTATTAAACGGATTCTCATACGGTCACCATACACCAATAAACAGAGTGATCATGAGGAAGGTGCCGGCGTATAATATGTCAAGAGTTTTGTGTAAATTGGTTGATATATGATGACGATAATTGTTAAAAAATTCGTAAAAAGTGTAGCCACCTGGGAGCTTCCTTCGAAGTCGCCGCCTAAGATATTCCTCTTTTATAGATCTACACACAAGTTCGTGACGGAAAATGGCTATCTTGTACGGTTAACTCACAATAACTACTTTTTTTTTTGTAAAATAATTGTATGTAATTGTAAAATAATTTACAACGGTATTTTACCAAATTCATTATTAACCTTTATCCAAAAAAATATGTTAGTAGGCTAGAGCATTTAATGTAGATTATAATTGTCTTTACACTTTGACATTTTGACTAATACATAGATTAGAAGAATTCAAAATAATTAAATATACGCGCAACCCAAAAAATCCTCAGCCGAACAGCGACGAACATTCGGAAAGGGTACACCCGTTCCGCGATAATTTGTCAGATATAAATATTAGGTATAATATGTTCTGCTATCCGTGCTACCTGGGGCGAATCGCTAATATTATATAAAAGACACAAATAATTAAATAAGAAAAGGTAAAAGTTTAAAGTATGTGGAATAACATAGACGTTTCTTGTAAAATTTAATGTTACCGTAATTACTGCTTAATGGCGTTTCGTTGCTTTCTTTGGAAGGATGGGAAAGCCGTATTCTCACGGGGTAATATCTAACGTACTAAAATTTGTCGCCACGTAGGGAAGCGACAGAGGATCTTATAAGTTGACTACCCTTTGTACAGAATATTCCAAAACTCGTTGTTTAAATGTACTAACTTTTAATATTACTAGTGGTAAAGTAAATAGTAAATACTTACTATTAGTAATCCTTTATGCCGTAGACGGCGAGGGAGAGGCCAATGACTTAACACAAATTTCATTAATCTAATTTTCACATATTCGTTCGAGGATTCGAAAATGAACACTGAATGGAATTGAAATTTCGATTTACTCTTTATAAAGAGAACGCTTAAAAGAGAAAAGTTCGATCCACTTAAACTTTATTTTAATTAAAAATATATATATTTAAATATAATTTTTCATTTTTAAATTAGAGATAAACACGTTCTTAGAGTAGTTAACTGAGAGATAGAATAGAGCATGAATAAAATTGTAATGAATTTGGAAGGTGCATTACCGTAGCGGTGATCAAATGTCGGTGCATATGCAGCGCATACATCACGGGTGCCTCCCTCACAGCCATGCTAGCTGCATGCATGCTATGCTCGCATCCGACGTTTTATTGTGATTTACTGTTTAAATATTCAGATCATAGCTCGAGATTGCGCACTGTTGAATTGAATTTGTTTATGCTAAATGTATGAACTTAACTCATAATTTTAACTTGAGTAATTAAGTGGTATAGATGACGATATGCAATCTGCTGATTTGTTAATCTACCAGCTTTCATAACAATGTAAATATCTTCCAAAGTTTAAAAGCGTAAATGCTCATTTTTTAAATAATCTAATACTACTTACTTTATAATCAGTCAACTGATGGCTTATGTTTGAGATTGCATGTACTATTTTGTTTTCCGATATACATTACGATTACATCAAAGCCCTATCTAATTACATGCCTCCCGTATCTAAATTAATTTGCATTTATATCACAAGTCGTGAATATATTTTGAAATTAAGTTCTGCTACTGACCTTTTATCTCCATTCGCAAATTGACATAAGTATGTATCACACATTCACATATTGACAGGTTTAATCATCTTAATCATAAACTTTCCACTTATATTCGAAATTCTCATCATAAACTCTCTCCTCTCAGACACTTCTATATACAAAGTGTACTAAATCCTTATAGTAATGTCAACAGCCGCGTCAACGGTACGAGTGATTGCAGCGAAGAAACACAAACACCTCACGGGCGCTCGGCTAATCGCTTAATCAAAATTTATTCCGCACTTTGATTTTAAATTTGGAACGCAACATTTATTACCGGACCCCTTGCAACCCTTCGCGGGGCCGCTTCATTATCGCGGATTAAGGCTGTGGAATATTCTATCGATCGCATCGACTCCGCCAGTATTCATTTTCAATTAAGCTCCAAGTATTTTATTAAGTTCGAGCGCGGAATTGATGAGTTTCGCGAACTAATATTTACAATGGCGTACGTTGTACGAGCGGTGGATACGTCACGTGAACGATGTTTTCTATCGAGACTTCACCATTCAAAGGTGTTAGCTTTTCATTATTAAAATATGTACTTTCACAGATTTTTTAATAGCATATTATATTGCATCAGTTTTTGTCTGATATTCGTCATGTCACAATAAATAATACAGAAACTTGAATAGATAACAAAGGAGAATAATCAAATTTTCATTGACAGAAGCATCCAAGTATCTTCGTATTAAATTGTTTTCAATTCGATATTCGATTTGAATAGAACACAATCTAAAGCGAGTCGACAAAAAGAAATTAGATGTTCTTTAACAAAGCATTGTTTCGTACGTCGACTGCGAAGGTGAGTTCAATTTCCTGGTAGCGACGGCGCTCCGGTGGTTCTGACGTTGGCAACTTTCGGAACTTCGTCATGGAATCCGATGCACCCAATACACCTTTGTGCCTACGCGTTTGTAGCAAATAGAATATCGCTTTGTGACGTCATACGAATGCATCGCTTTGTATTTGAACAATGTAAAACAGTTTTTACGAGAAAATAGAAAATACTCGTAACTGATTGTAAAATGCTTTGACATCAGCGACCCTATAACCGCTTTATTCGCGAATTGTGTATAACTAATTTCCAATTAGAATACAAGAAAGGACCGTAGAACTATCGAGGTCCACTCAGGTAAATTTCAGTGTTACAAATTTATAGTACAGTAAAATCTCCTTATTCGCGGGATATATGTTCCGTAAATATGTCGCGAATACTGAAACCGTGACTATGGAATGGTAATTTATATGGGATTATAGGGGATACGTTCCTAGGTGACAAAATAAAAACCGATAAGATCTGCGACTAAAGAAATCTTTAGCCGGGAATATAGGAATCGGGTCACATTTTTTAAATCCGCGAAAATTAAAGACCCAAATGAAGGAAGCGCGAATAAGGAGATTTTACTGAAATAAAAATATAAACATGTTATAAAGAATTATTAAAAACAGTTATTATCAAACTATTGCTTCATAATCTGTTAATATAGAATAGAGAAGAAACTTCCAACATAGAAGTATTAATAGAACAAATAAATAATTTAACATCGCAAAATAAATCGTCTGATAATTGTTAAAGTCAAAGCCATTAATTAGATTAACTAGACGACTAATTCGTGTCAGTGAAACGTTCTAGAGGAATAAACAGATGAGTTCGGAGTGCAGTAACCGCGCGATGGCTGCAGCTAATGTAATTTCCTCAGCGCCCGCTCGCCCGCGCGTCTCTGCTAAACTTCCGTAAAGACCTTTATTATTTTTGCATATCCTATTACTATAGGTTTGGTAATTTAGTGACTTTTGAATGTTTTATTTGTTATCAAAGTCTCCTTTAAGTTTATAATCTCCAAAATTTATTTTATTTCAATAAAAATATGGATTTTCACTATGCAATCAAAATAGATCGTTTGTTCACTGATGATCTCTTAGACGCATATCTAAGCCAGACATTCGTTTAGGTTTGGAAACAGGAAATACTGAAGAATGTGTTGAATGAGGTAGCAGTTTGTGGTCGAATTATTGGTTTTTGCAATCAGTATACGTCAGCACTTTTTGTTAAACACACAAATTTAACAGCTGTATATTATTGCTGGGCTATTTTCTCATTTAATTTAAAAGGAAATTTTCGTTTTTAAAAACGTGTCAAATGTACAAAACCATGAGTGGATAAAGTAAATATCCGAAACGCTACAGTAGAGTGTGTACCCTCTGCGAATGTTAGTTGAAGGGATCGCATTAAGTCGTGCATTTTACCTGCAGAACGCATCGCCTGATATCCCATTTGTCTGACGTTAAATGATGAAGGAACTTTTCACTTTGCCTTACGACGGCTTTTGTTTAATCAATGCTGATGGCTGGATTACAGCCGAGATGCTTTTTGATCCTGTTTACATTTTACAGTCACAATGTTGTTTCAATTAATTTGTATTTTAGCGATATTTTTTTTTTGTTTAATTTAACCTTGGTCTTTGTAGTAACCGCCTCTAAATTTGGTTCTATATTGGTTATATCTCACGGTCACCCATTACAATTCAGGATTTTAATAACCTCCTCTGCTAGTAAGAACTGGATCCTTTTGACCAAATTGGGGTTCATTTAAGGCTCGGGATAAATTATTTAAAAAAATAGGTCACTCATAAATTCTTGTAAGAACAACATTTTCCAATGAAATTGCAAGTGCACGGATTGCCATTGGGTACTGTTTAGAAGTTAAAGGCTTCAGAGTATTCTTATACATTTACTAAATATGTATGTCCATCACATCTATCTCAGTCTATGATCGTCCAACGCTGGACATAGGACTCCCCATTGGTCCACTGATCCATCCATTGATCATCATTGGGGGGAAATGTGCCATAATCTCCACGCTAAGAACTAACTAAGAAAAGGATGCCGCTGCCTGTCTTCCGGTGGTATTTACATGCAAACTCAGGACAAACAGACTTGTTCATGCACACAAATGTTTGTCCTGGGTGGGAATCGAACCCACAAAATCGGTGTGTAAAGTATGTATGTCCGTTTTATTTATTTTATTGTGTGTGTATATATATATATATATATATATATATATTACATACATAATCCTGAAATGTATACTTTTGTTGTAGGTATAAATATATAGCCACGGCAAAAGTACTACAATATTACATGGGGCTAGTAGGCAAGCGAAAATGCTTCAACTCGAGCCGGCGCGGCTTTGCGAGGCTCATTGTCGGCGCAACAGCGGCCGCCTTCGCGAAACGAAAACTTTTCCAAATGCCCCGTCGGTCGAGCCTTTATTAAAACCTACGGAGCATATTGCATAACTGACGGCAATAACTAAGGCGACCGCCTCACTCTGCGCCGCAACGAATTCAATATTCACAGCGAGTACTGGAAAGTTTTATTATTGCGGCGTAAATATAATGAGTGCAGGTGAGCCAGTTTTGTCTGCGAGGATTTACGGTCAGGCTTTATTCGTGAGCCGGTAAGATAGCAAACGCCCAAATTAACTCGCGCAGTGCAAACTCATGAAAATTAGCTACCAGTTTTAAACGTTCCTAAGTCTTCCGAATGCATTGAACTTTGTCCGAAATATAATATATATACATTGCTGAAATGTAACAAGGAGTTACAATGAACTTATCTATCATAACTCTTGATTTACTGGCAACTTAAAGCTAGCTAGCTTAGTTTTTACTACTCTGTAAGAGAGCCTTCCATTTTCCTTAAAAACGGTGGTCTAATAGACAACCGAAGTCATCGCAATTTATGTCACCGTATTTAAGCCTGAACAGAGATAAAATAAAAAGATTATATTAGATTGTATTCCTATGTATAAACTTTACATACAAAATTTTATCATACGATATCTTTTGTTCTAGGTAAATAACTTTATCCTCTATTATATTACAAACCTAACTGGTAAGGTACGTAACTTAAAATATGATTATTGTCACAATTGTTGCGCTAAAAGTGAATGGCAGCGTTTGTAAAGGAGGCCTTAGGCGATCTAATGACGAGTTGTTTAACACCTGTACTTAGATGTACGAATGTAGAAGAAGCAAGAGAACAGTGCCTGGATTCTACGAAATCGTAATCTATGATTTCTCCTGCTTCTTGTCAATTACGGTCGTAAGAACTTGTATATATATAAATTACAGACTTGATGTAAATAATTTAATGCCTTAACTTTTATTATATCAATTTATAACTCTTCAGTTTTATACGCAACAAAGTACTAATATACACCGTCTCCCTCTCGTCTCCGCGGAACATCTCCTAAGACGCACAAAACATTATTTAAACCAAATCGCCGTCCCATAAATCAAAGAGCGCCAGAGGTACGCATATTTCATACTTAATTCTTTCGTGGTTCATAGCTTTCTGTGTATTTTATGAGCCGTCAGTTTATACTGTAACGTTTAGGTAGCTCTTATGCACCTGTATTCCATGATTATTTTGTTGTTGTTTTTCTTTTATTGATTTTTGTCGCTAATGATAGCATTAAGTACAAAAACGGTTATTTGAATTTTTAGTAATTTGAGAAAGGAATAGTGCTAAAAATGTAATCACTACCAGGACTGTACTATCATGTTCCTTGCAGAGACCTCTCCAGGTCATTTCAAACTTCTATTTCTGCCAATAAAACGTTAATTAAATATCTATGTCTTAAATTTATTAAGTAGTAATACACAATGCAGCGTGTACCAGTATGCGCTGTTTGCCTACAACTGATGAGTCTGTCGCCATATAAATCCTATCCTAAATTAAATAATTGTGATTTTTCAAAAACGTCGGCTGGGATTCGAACACAAGATCAAAACCGTACTGATCAGTGGGCTGCGGTGTTATGTTTCATACCACTTTCTCATACAAAGCATTTTCGTATTCAAAGTATTCAATCGTAAAATAACGCTGGAAATTGATTAATATTCTTGAAGGTAAGCCATAAATCTGATGTTTGGGCGAATCTCAGCTGTACCCTCCCCTGGCAGCCATATATTGCAATATCGCGGGAGCGTCCGCAGAGACTGCGCCGTGTACTTTGACTCGTTTGCTGTTACATCTTATAGAAATAGATATATTTAGCTAATGTCTTCGCATTAATTTATATGTTGTGAAGATGAGCCAGATGTGAACTGTACGTTGCTGTCGTAAATTGTTACAATTATCTAGAGTCAGGTTCAAGAGAGATCGACTTGAATCTCAAAGTTCGAGTAGCAATGATATTTCCTAAAACATGTCGTTACAAGACTACCAAAAATATTTTTTACGCAAACAAAATTTTTTAAAATTATTTTAATAATTTTAATCATTAGAAATATGCTAGAATTAGTTTAGTACTACTCGTGATAAGTCAAAGCTATATCGCAAATAAATGTTAATGTATAAAATTAAATCACTTAGAGTTCCCAGTTCCGCGCGGCAACACATCGTTAAAAGCCAACGCGGACGCACAGCTCCGGCAATTTGTGCAAATTTCGTATAGGTATCGTCCCATGTAAATGATGGGCCAACACAATGGACTCCAAATAAGTTTTGCAGGCTCTTTGATTTCCAAATTCGCACCCCGTTTTACGCTCACTAATTTTCTTGTTCGGACACAATTTCGTCGACGGTGGACCCCTCACAATAATAATTTTGCAGGGAAACTATTATAGTCGATCCTCTCTAGCCAGTAATTAATTTTGCCATAAACTGGCTCAATTGAAGCGTGAAGATCTCATATAGGCTGACGCTGCCCCGCAAACTTTCCAGATTGATAATTACTTTTCAATAAATTTTAAATAAATATTTTTAATGGAATTCGAATTGAAAAACAGTTGGGAAAATTTTGATTATTATTTCACGGTTAGGCGAAATTCAAACTTTTTGAAAATGATTTATTCAATAGAAGGATGAATTATGTTCAGCTGAAAGGTGCATAGCGCAGACGTTGTTACCTTCATTCGCCGCACATGCAATAAGATACATCACAATACTCGGCGAAGTTTCGAGAACAAAGCCACAACTTACGTCCTATATTTATATTACACAAGTACACCTATTGCATTGTAGAATTCACTTACGCTACTGACATAACGTCAATAGAAATATTTATTTAACGTTCTCAATTTGTATATGGTTTCTTAAAAAGATTTTTTTCTTGAGTAATTATTTTAATGTGACATTTAAGATGTAAGAACTGATAAAAACATTGCCCCTATTTTATTAGAAATTATGTTAAAATGGCAATAAGAGCATAAAAAATAAATGCAGGGAAGGATTAATGTAGGATTAGGTAACGTGTGAGGAAAACTTCTGCTCTTAGATTTTTTTATAACTTTGAAACATTCCGAAATGGCATTGTAGCTGTAGCATTGACTCGCAGTATATTTTAGTTTTATGCCTATGTAAAACAATAATTTTAACATATTGCTTATTTTTTTGAACAATAACTTTAAAAAATGTATCAAAATAACACATTAACACAGCATGGTTACTGTCTAGTAGAGGGCAGCTCACTTGTCTAGCCGGTGGGTGTATGGCGCGTTCTCACCTGGGGCCCGGATTTGCTAAGACTTCGCAACTTTGACGTTGCCTTCAATGCCCGCTTCAAACACTCGACTAAGACCTTCACAATCGATAACTTTAGAATACTCAGTCAATAAATAAGCCGTGGCTTCTGTGTAATATTATTAGTATTATCGTTTCTAAATCAATTAATATTTAACTAAATTTAACAGTATTATTTAGCCCCAATTGATCAAATGGTGTAAACAGAAAACCTGCCTTCTACTCCCTTATTTTTCACATTTTTGTTCCTCTTATAGTTTTAACTAGTATTTAATGTGCTCTCACGCTTTTTTATGTAGTCTTAATAAGAAAGAGATTTCGTTATTTTTGTATACTTCTTTGGTTTTAGTGCTTAATCTAAATTATTCTTAGTGAGACAGACCATAGGAAACAGTATTTATTTATACATATTACCATCTTTAATTTTATCTTTCTTTCTGTGTTTCTGCTTAGAATAAATAAATAGACAATTATCTATTTTTCGAATTGGATTTATTGCTATATGCACTCGGAATCAGCATTTATTTCTTTTTTTGTTTAACTTTCATTTAGTCACGGTCTGTCATATTGTTTACCAACGACTTTTACCCAGCCTGCTTAGCCAAAATTAGCCTTGCCAAAATAAGAAACTCTACTTAAAGTTACTAGATTTTAAAAGCAATTTTTAATATAATATTACTTTATTTAATTATTATTTATTACTTCATTTTATTTCGTCCATTGCATTTACAGACTACAAAAATATATTCTCCGTAGAATCAAACCCAATAGTTGCGAGTTGTCCTATTTGTTGCGGTCATGTTTCTGATACAAAACTAACAATAATATTTTAAAGCGAAGAATTTATTGTAGCGATAACGTCTCGAACGTTTTATTTCTCGTAATTAACTACCGAGGCATGCCGGCACGTAACGGCCACGTTCAAACATAAATACACCAAGAAATCGGGACCATCCCTATAAATTCCTCTCGTAAAAGGCTCTGCGATTATGTTAGAGGGTGGTATTAGCAAAGTTTGTCCGATAGAAGGGGGCAGCCCCCCTCTAATACATTTTTCGTTGATGTAACACGATTTCTCGACGGCTCTCGGTTACGTGATGGATTAAGAAGAGGCTCAGTATCGCCACCGATGGATTAAGAAGGAGCTCTTATATTTAGGGCATCGCCAGCTAATATACAATGTTTGCCTGTCGATAGACTTTGCTGGATAATGCTTAGGGTTCTATAGCTGTTCGCGTTTGCCGCTATATGGGGGTTCTTCGCCTTGTTCATACGTGCATCTCATCATTGTCTGTAGGATTCTTACAAATAGCTGGTGCCATAGTCAAGTTATGTCCGGTGTCTGTTGTGATGATTAGTAAAGAATTATTAGAAAGAAACACATATAAATGTATTAAAAATACATTTACAAATTGTGATTTAAAACATTGAACACCCTATCAAATTAGATAAAAATTAAAACTTGTGTACGGTTTAAGCATTATAACCGCATAAACCTAATAAGAAATAGGTCTTAAGTAACAGATATGGATAACGTAGAAACACACACATTACGCTGTTATGGTATTATGAATGTAGATTTTCGATAGGAAATTTTGTACATAATTGCTCGTAGATACATTTATATTTTCAAAGCAAACAAAACTTTTCGTATATAAAGAAATTGCTACAGAAAATTTTACTAGAAAAAAATCTGGTTTCTTTTAGCGAATTTTCCCTAGGCAGGCATCGACAATAATCATAAATACATTACGCGCGATTGGAGACAGGAGCCGGTTCGTAAACAACGCACCTCTCGCTCGGCTCCCATTCCGCCTTTATTGCCTATCTAACTTTGACGGATTTTAATAATATACCGGCTTCGATTCAACAAGCTGCGCACTACTCAGTT
>DWLR01002855.1:0-14572 GCA_018246295.1 Papilio alexanor hazarajatica | reverse complement strand
AAATACTCGATACTCGTTCCTTTGGTCCCATGATACTCCATACTTAGAAGTATTGAGTGAAACCTAGTATCAAAACCGTTTATACGTTCCACCTCTAGTCCATAGTCTATATCGATAGCTTTCTCTGGACGCGTATATGCGCCCATAGCACTCAAAGGGTTAAATATTATCAGTTTTATCGTTATTTTGTATTTAAAACAAAGTCAAAAGTTATTCATGTTCATTCTAAATTTAAAAAAAACCGTTCATTGTGCATTTTAATTTTTATTATGTTATCTATGGCTTGACATTCAAATATTTGTGTTTAACAACAGTTTGAATGCCGCTTGCCCCCCACCCGTCATTTATGTGAAATTGTGACAATTTGCTTAATATAATTTATATCATATATTTTACCACTAAAACTAAAATAGATAGATTCTGATTTACAACGTAAGTGGAACATCACTTGTTAAATAAAATGTGTTTGTCATTAAACACCAAAATTTCACTGCAATTTAATTAAAATCATATTGTGCAGAACCAGTATGGTGGGATCAGATGAATTCAATTTCCCTTCAGATGAGAAAAAATTCTGCGGTTTTCAGAAAAATCCAACAGTGTCGTTAAATCGTATAAATGTAATCCCTTTTCTAAAGAACATAATCGTCAAATACAATAAAAATGGAAGAATGGTACCGTATTCGGTGGATGAGGCCCAGTCCAGTATTTTACGGAATATGCTAGCCACTTCTGTACATTTAGAGAAGATAGGAGATAGAGAACATTTTGAGTGTGTGTCAAAAAAGGCAAAGACTCCTAAGCCTTCTAGTAATTTAAGTTTCACCGTAACTAAAAACAAAACAAAACGAAGTAGAAAACCAAAAGCGAGCCAGACACGTGAAAGTTATTCTATTCGTACAAATAATAAGAAAACAAAGCAACTAAAAAGCAAGAAATGCAGTAAGACCTTTGAAAATCGTAAATCTGTGTTAAAACATGTCAAATCGAAACATTCAAATAGTGTTCATTTATGTGCATATTGTATGAAAAAATATGTCAGGAGATCATACTTCATAAAGCATATTGAGTTGCATTGCGATGCTTGTTTTGTACTGCAAAGAAATAAATCTGAACTCAGGAAGCACATACTAAAGTGTCGGCAAAGCAAAAATATCAAAGATGCTGATAGAAATAAATACATATGCAACATTTGCAACAGTAATTTTGATTCTTATTGTACCATGGCCTACCATATTGCAGCTGTACATTCAAATAATTCACCACTATCCCTCAAAGAGTTGTATTTTGTCCGCAGTATTGGCTCTACTGAAATTTATGTTTGTCAATACTGTAAAGAGAGCACCATAGACAAAGATTACATTGAATCACATGTATCCGCTCTCCGAAATGTTATTGTAATAACAATAAATACTACAGTTAAATATCCATGTGATCAATGCTTACAGAGCTTTGACAAAGAAGATGATCTGTTGCAACATAAGTTGTCACACACAAACAATGTTTCAGACAACTCTGAGCCAAGACATAATGAGACTGAGGGATCTGTTACAGAAACAATAGACCAAAGCATCATGTCTGTGCCACAAGCAAAAGCAATCTGTAATACAAGCAGTTGTGTTACAAATAATGTTCTGGAAAAACCTCTAAGTGACACAGATCCTCAACCTCAAAATAATACAAATACACCTCTAACTAACTCTGAAATATTACAAATTGTGAAACATGAAACAACACAGAAACAGAGTACAGCACAGAATAAAGACTTGAATAAAAGTATAGAGAAAGCTAATTTTATTGGATTGGACACTGGACTGACAACAAAAAAAACAGTTATCCAATCTAGGATAGGACATTCTCGGATTTTGAAATACTACTGCAAGGTTTGTTTCTTACTTTTATTTAAAACGAAACCATAAATCATATAACCACATATAGATATATTATTATTGTATACATTTTTACATGGTTCTAACAAAATATTGGTAGGAAAGAATTGGATTAGATGGGTTTTGTTTCTGCCTGCCTCTGGTAACCTGTCATGTTGAGGAAGAAGAGAATGTAGGTATGAATTATTTCTGTTGCTCCCTTTCTCTTGTTACATGTGTGCTTTGTTCATTTTTTTTATATATTTAAAAATCTAGTTTGAAGCATGTCAAGAACAACAATTAATGCTAAAGTAGATTTACAATATTTCCAACATTGCTGTTTATAACTGAAGGGGATATAATCACACATTTTCATTTTGCATCATCAACACTTGCTTCTTCTACATCCATACAAACACATTTGATTCTTGGTTTTTTTCTGGATAAACTCAAAAACCACTAAACATATTTAAGAAATTGAAGAAAAAGACTTAGAAAATTCTTCTATTAGTAGCTGTGGGTATATTTAACTTTTTTACTTCATCTACTATTTATCTAATAAGGCGTAGCTGCGCTAGACCTATAGATTTTCTACTTGATTTAGATTTTATATCTTAAAAAAATTATAAGAGAAGAGTATCACAATCAATATATATGAAACAAAAAAAAAAACCTAAAACTACAGTTTAAATCTGTCACGAAGCTTCATTAACATGATTTCTGTGTTGTTCTGGAAATTTAATTGATGTCCTTCACCATGAAATTGAATTTCATCTCCATGGCAACCCACTGAACCATAGTTCAGTTTGGTTCAGTAATTATTTGATTGACCTTGATTGGATCTGAGTTTATCATATATTTTGATTCTCTCTTCTAAGTCCCGTAGATTATCTTGGGTACTGCTTCTATGTCTCGTTTCCTTTTTGATTTATTATCAATCTTACAAAACAATTTCCAGTTGTCTGTTACTTTTTATGCTTTGTTAGACTTTTAAAGTATGTGAGTCTTGGTTGTTACTCTTGAACTCAATTGTGTATTGAGTTGATTGTGTTCCTATGGTTTATTATTAAATATCAACAATTAGGTTAAGATAAGCAACGGGTTGATTGTGATTGTGTTCTATTTTATTAGCATCTGAATACTATACAATCTTTTTTAAAGTCAGTCCAATTTCCAATACCTGGCTGCAACACCTAACACCCCTAATTAGTGGTTTAAGATAAGTGAAAGTATTAAGTTGTCTGACTGGCCCAAAGGAGGGTAATTTTCGCTCCAATTTATGTCCATACTATTTTGACATTTTAGCGTAAACGGCTTAAACAATTTTGAAGAATTATATGTCCCAAAGTTTATATTCTTCCCTGGAGTGCCATAGGTAATTAAAATAGGGTTTTCTTATTTTTCATTAAATTAACTTTACTATCTAATCTTCCCACTGGAGGACGGGCAGCAGCGTCCTTTTCTCAGTACGGTGGAACATACTGCGATCGCCAGCCCGCCTGCCGAGCGTGGCGATGGCCTATGTCCAGCAGTGGATATAGGCTCATAGGCTGAGCTGGTTGTGTCTAATCTTCTAATACTTGGACCTACATATTCAGAACTATTAGTGTTAGCAAAAGAGTTAATAAAACACAATAACTTTCGTCTTGTCTATGTTCATCTCCATATTTCTGCCTTCTAAAGAAACATTCATTTTTTTATACGAGAAGGTGGCAAACGAGCAAACGGTCACTTAAGTGACTGCTACCCATAGACATCTACAACAAGCATTTGCGAGTTGCAGATGCGTTGCCTATCCTTAATAAACAGAGGAGGGAATAGACAGAAAAGTTTACGTTTCCTTTAGCTTTACTGCTGTAATCCCAAGGCTTGAAGGTATCTTAGGATTGCTATGGCTCGGTTTAACCCTCTGACTGCTCCATTTTTGGACCAAACCACTTTAAAAATTGCATATTTCAAATCTACATATATATTGGAGAATTGAAAAATGTATTTTTTCTTTTTAGAAAATATTTTTTTATATAGATCTTTATCACGGGAAACTAAGTTGCCAGAAAACTAATTTCAAATGTTACCATCGAAATAATTATTTTTAATTAAACTTTCATTTGTATTACAGTTGATTTCTATTTATTGCATAATATAAGTAAAAATTATATAAGTAAAAAGCACTGAGAAAAAAAACTTAAGAAATACAGTTTAGTATGATAGATTTCGAAGCAGGGTTCAAGGCAAAGCCCAACTTCACAGTCTTTGAACCAGATTCCTGTTACTTTGCAATTTTGATCTTTTCTTGAACAGCACACTATCTCTCTTTTGGACTATACACTGTTCCATCACCTGTGGATGATGGAACACTGTGGAGGATGGATGAGGAAATCTAAAATGTATCCACTTTCAACTTCACAAAGAGCAAAAAACTTCGAGCATATTCTTTCTCTTTTTTTGGTAAGAAACATTTTTCGCTGTAGTCTGCCTTATGAATCGCATCAAACTTTCATCTAAACAAAGATTTTTTTCTCTGATATGTAGACATTTCGAAATTTTCGTTGAAGATGTTCCATTAGTGCATAAATTTTATTCAGTTTCGGCCATGGGTGTCGGTCTTTATCAAATTCCTCATTGTTATTAAAATGAAGAAACTTCATGAGCAATAAAAACCTATTTATATATTTACTTTTGCAAAGATTGATGTGGATAATGTATGTCGCTTGGACCAATAATGCTCTTCGGCTTTCTTATGACTCCCCGGAGAAACCAAACTGCAAAAAATAGTCTTAGTTCTTCAATATTCGTTTCTGTCCATTTTTTCCAGCGTGGTCTCTCTTTATAAACTGTTGTATCGATATATTGTTGAGCATTTCTATTGGTTTCTTAGACTATCTTTCGTAATATTTGGTTGTCAAAAAAGTTCAAAATAGCTCAATATGCTTGAATTGTTAACTATATTCACAGTATTTCCAGGATTTCCACTAAAAGGAACTGAAGGAGGAGGAGAAGGAACATTCTTCATATCATTTTTGCACAGTTGTGCAACGTGCCTAACACTTTGCAAGTTTACTGAATCATGATTAGATTCACCGCTATATGAGGAGCAGTCCGAAAAATCTACATCACTATCTAAACTAAAATAACTTTCAGAATCTGAATCAATAATATACACTCTATCAATCGCAGAACGTTTTCTAGCAGCCACTTTTGATAAAAGAGCGGAAAAAATTTAAGTTTGAGCGGTAATACGGCAAATAGCCTTCAAATACGGCAATTTATTGGACAACTCATTAGTTGTCCAGATGTTATTGCATCTGTTGGTCAAATTGAAAATTAACGTCTAATACTGTATATGATTTATTGAAGTGTTTAAACGGGAAATAAAGGGGATGCTCACGGAATCGCAGGATGAGCAGATTTTGCTACATTTGAATTGCCAGTGGAGTTTTTTGCACTAGCATTATGTCGATGTTGTGTTCTATAGGGAGATATCTTTCTTTTGAGTTCGTATGCCGTAAGCATTAAAGTAGTCGACGGTGAGTGAGGGTGGCTTAATTTTTTGTTTATTTGTGTTAGCCATAATAAGTTTGGAGTTAGTTGACCAGGTTGTTGGTTCATATGGCGTTAACTGTGTCAAAGTGTTGGAAGATAATGTCTGAGCGTTCTTGTCCTTTAAGCTCCGCTAAGCGACTTAGTGGCGTGGAGTTCGCGATAGAGGGCGTCGGGGGTGTTTTGTTTTTCTTTTTTAAATAGCTAGATATATCTAGCTGAGATATATATAGCTATGGAAGGGATAGGTAATTTATTTTCGTTACGGAGGTGTGATGAGGGGGGGGGGGGCGGACGGTTCGGGTACTGATCCTGACGGGACTCGAGCCTCTGTAGGGAGCTGGGCTATCGTAGCGACGGCGGGTTTAATCAACGCCAGTTTTTGCGGTAAAGGCGCCGGGACAAATTTGTTGCGTGAGGTGGATACCGACCTTGGGGGTCGAAGCGATTGTGAGCGAGTACGCGAATTCGCGTACTTTTGCAAATGGCTTCAAAATTGTTTTAATTTTGAAAAATTGCACATCTACCGAAGGCTCAACATTTCCTTATTTCATGTTTCTTTCCACATTTTTTACACGGTGTATTCCTTATGATATGGCATTACTCTCAGAACATTAAAATTATCAGAACGCAGCGATTGTTTTTTTTTTCGTAAATCTCGTACAATTTTAACTTTGCAAACAACTTACTTATCTCTCGTAAAAAAATTATCTCTTTTTAAAATTTGGATATCAAACTTTTAGTGCACCTAGTTTACAACGTTTGTCAATTTTGGTGATGAACATAACTTAAAACAGGTGTATATCCACCACCACCACTACCTCAGCCTATGATTGTCCACTGCTGGACATAGGCCTCCCCTATTGATCGCACCGTTGGGAGAAAAAGTGCCAAAATCGCCACGCTTGTCAAGCGGGTTGGCGATCGCAGTATGTTTCACCGTAGTAAGAAAAGGATGCTGCTGCCCGTCCTCCGGTTGTATTTACATCCAGACTTAAGACAAACAGACATGTTCATGCACACAAATATTTGTCTTGTGTGGGAATCGAACCCACGACCTGCCTTGTGACAGGCCGTCTTGGCACTGCGCCAACCGGTCAGTTATAGGTGTGTATAACAGGAAAATTTCGGTAAATTTTATACAATTGTATGCTGGTACCTTCACTGTTGGTTAGTCATGAAATAAAATAAATAAATAAATGCCGATTTGAAGAGTTGTCATAAAAAGTTTAAATGACAATGAAATAATATTGTATGCGTGCTTCCTAGGCTTAGTAAAATACGTCCATCATCATCTCTCCCTGCCCTTCTTCCATATGCTTGAATCTATTGTAGTCCATACTGTAATTGGTTTTGGTTATAGTTTTTATTGCCGGCTGCCTGCTTGACGCCAACAACACTTCGAGTGTATTAAAATAGGACACAAGGAACAAAAATATCTTAAAATAACTTGCCACAAAAAATACGGGCAGTATGGCCCTGCTCATACTGTCGCGTTTTCTGATTGCTTAATGCAGTAAATTTGACTAGTTGTTTGCTTTTTTAAGACGAAGCCACTAGAAAATGTATTATTGCGTGATTCGATTGATGATGAGGAATCTGATAGAAATATCTCGAGAACAGTGAGAGCCATGACTTGGTGTTCCTAAGTTATTGATTGATGTATATGCGCGAATCCCACCGATGAACAGTAATAATTGTCAACACATGGACATAAATGCTCTGTTGCCTCAGTAGGAATATAAGGTCAGAGTAGTTGGTATACCAGATACCAAAAAACAGCGACCAGTTTAAAATGAGTGAGAAACCGAGAATTCAGAATGCTCTGGATTGTTCAGTTATTATTACAATTTATTTATAGCCAACTTGCATGCCAAAATATCTAGAGAACCGTTCTTGACTGCAGTAAATTAGATTTGAGGTATGAAATATATTGTTATATTTATTTAATTTAAAGATAACGGAATTAATTACAAATTTCTATTTTTCAGAAAATATAAAATGTAATCCATACATTTTGGTGCAACAAAAAGGATATAGTATTTTCAGCCTATGATACCAACTGCGTCTCCACTACTGCAGGTTGGCCGTCAGCTCATCCTTTCTTGTACCAAGTAAAATAGTTCCTCCACGCTGGTAATTCTGGTCTACTCGTTGATATTTCGTGACTACATCTTCTCCAGTACGCCTGCGCTCTGCAATTTTGCCCATTGTTATTAATTACTGTAGCTTATATTGGTAATTACGCAACACAAGATCTAGGCAAGCGACTTTTCTTATTCTGACGATGTGCAAATTTTCTCGGTTATTGCCGATGTCCTGGAGAATCCATACATTCTACGGTAATACAGCTCGAAAGCTCGACAGCTCGAAAGTTTCGAAAAACGTCTCGATATTAGTTTCACGGTCCAGACTTAGCTACCGAGTGGTATTAATCCGACTTAACATTATTTATTCTCACCCTAAGATTTATATTTGACGGCAGTATAAATAAAATATTCTCTTTAAAATGGCTAGGGCAATTCTAATCCGGGTTAGTATTTCCTGTTCGATACCTCATTATACAATAACCCAAGCACTGATAATTATGCATCAACACTCGCTCTAAATCTAATCCTGCAACAGTAATTATGGGGTTCAATTTGTTCTTCGATGGAACCAGAAATTTCGTCTTTGGTATATTCATGTTCAATCTCGCTCTTAAACGTGGACCCTTTTCAAAAATGTCTGTAGATCCTGCTTGGACTAGGTTTTAAGTACGGCGGCGTTAACATATTTTAACTTATTTACGACTTTGCCGTCGACCTCCAGTCCCTCCAGCGCTTCAGAAATTGATTGTTAGTAAAGGTTAAACAATGTCCCCAGTGGTATGGATATATTTATGTGCTCCCGCACATAAATATATCAATTACTCAGCACCACGGCATATCTTCAGAACATCCATCTCTGAATCTTGGACTCGGGCAGTAACTCAGGTTATTTTTAAAATTTTGCACTCTATTACTATTAATAACCTTGATAAGTCCTTGTATATCTAAATTTATTAGGATAAAAATGTACTATTAATATTAACGGCATCTAGATACCAAGAAACACCTTATTAGAATACTATGAATAGGAATTAAAATGCGGTCGCGTCCGAGCGTTAAAAGCGTCCAAAAGAGCGTTATGGGTCGGTGATTCGATTCTTGTTTTTGGAAGGACAATTGCGCAGCGAAATTAAAGAGCGCTTAGATGCTGTGTACGGTGACTCTTCTCCTTGGATGGCAATCGTCAAAAATTGATTTAACGAGTTTCAACTTCGTCGCATATCGGTTTTTGATGAGCCACGCCCAGGTGCCCCGAAAGGCTAATGGAGGATAACGTGGCAAATACTCAATAATTAAACTTATAATTATTAATTAAGTTCATAAATCTATTGGCGTTTTTGTAGATTTGATTAAAGCCTTTGACTCGGTTTATAAGCTCATAAGCTTCTTAAAAAATGTGAAAGAATTGGGACTTGTCGTCTGGCTGTTCTTGTTTTCAGTCATATTTAGGAAAAAGAGAGCAAAAGTAAACATATGTGGTAGAATGTAATGTTTAGACAGATCTTAACTTTGGTCTTCCTCAAGGCAGTATTCTTGGGCCCAATACTTTACAACCAATGATAATGAAAATGGATTAAATTTAAACATACATGTATGTAAACACAACACAACAGGTTTGTCTAGGATGCATTACACCAATGCACTCTTTTAATAATATAAGTTTTCAAACTCACACTTAGTTTCACATACATACCTTTGCCCTGTTGATAATAGTGATATAACTCGTCGAATATTTTTTTAATTTACTCTTCCTGTAGTGGTACTTTGTATTTGTTTTGTTCATGTCAATGTATGGCAGTTACATATATTAAATATTTATTTGTGATGCGCATGTCTTTATTTTCATGATTTCGCTGAGCGACCAACATTTTTCCAAGTTTTAGCAACTCTTTGATCTATTTCTTTCTGCATTAAGTTTTCCGTCGAAATCAGTTGGCATAAATATGCATATGGCATCAGGTGGAGGTGAGGGTAGGGCACCTCCACTGCGCATAATACTGCTGCGCGAAATTATGTGAGTTGTCATTTGACTGTGAGCGAAACTTGAAGACCGACGTGTGCGTACACTTTTATTAATATATAGACAACTTATACTCATATCCGTTTTCTTTTTCCTCATTATTTAATTTAATAAAGGAATTTTGCGAAGCGTAATTCTTAACCTTAGTTTTAGAGGTGTTTGTTTTGATTCTGCTTTTGCGCTTTAATCTGATAATGGTGTAATCCATCGAAACACTGCTATATATTAACTAGTTCGGGACTAACGGATCCAATCGAAATATTATGCAACAATTTTGATAATTCGATTTGATTGGAATTGCTTTAACATTTTTTGTAAGGTCTTTGCACAACACACTGTAAAACTTAGGCGATTAAAGTTCTTCCCATTATGATAAACATGGTCTTAATTTCATTCTAGTTTTCTAAACCTAGGTACATTGAGGTAAATTGATGCGATCTTCACTTTCAAACACATATTCTCAAATTTGTGTCATATTTTGAGATCTTCAACAAAACCTATACTCGAATCCAATTTAGCCCTGAGGGCGATAACAGGTTTGAGGAAGGGGTCAATCGGAATTTTGACAAGGGCTGTCAATCTCTCATCATCGTCAAAGGGCAGGGAGATCCCTGCCCTTTTCCCGTCTACGTAGCGTGGGCACAGTATGTACTACTCTTCCTTATGTCCTAGACTCTACTGTAGTCCATGCTTTAATTGGTGTTGGCTATAGTTTTAACGGCCAGCCGCCTGCCTGACACTAACCCTCATCGAGAATCCACCTCCACTTTCAATCCTTTCCTTATTATAAAAGGGTGGGTAGGAGAAGATTATGGCTGTCAGTCTTCCTAAGACTGACGGCTAATTACTTGATTTTCAAATAAGTTAATGTACTTATTTGAAAAACAATCTTTAGTATGTATAACCATGCTACTTATCCAGTTTAATGGGTTTAATTAAAAATCCTTTATGAAATCATACTTTGATTGTGGTATTCTTTTTAAATTCAATATTGGTTTTCGTCATCAGTTCTCACAATAATTTTTGGAAGGCAATATTTTCTGCAAAAGTAATTGGAATGGCTTCATAAACATCTTTAAATCCGACAGGCACCTGAATTATATTACTATAATTAATCTGTTTGTTATGACTGGCCGTTTGTTTTCATTCTATATCTGAAGTTTCTCAATTTTAGTTTTTTTTTAAGACACCCTTCTACTTTAAAGACATAAGTTTGGGATTTGATTCTACTTAAAATAATTTTTTTAAGTCATCAATAAATAACTGATGTAACAGCTTACACATAAAAGTGTAAATAACAGAATTCAAGGATTACAGAATTAAAATTTACTTTTATTTGCTACTTTATTTGGGTTTTTGTTTTGGTTTTGACATTAGACAATCCTTTTTATGAATTCCAAAATAACTCAAAAACGAGTGTCCAACCCAAACTAACATTTCCAATGAAATGACACAAAAACAAGTCCCAAAGATTAGAAGTTAAAATTCACAATATGCCCACAATGACCACACTTTCAATGTGTTGCCTGTAAAGCTTGATTGGCTGGCTTGATGTTCTGTGTAAGCTGTAGCAAAAATCTTAAGCTTTATTATAAACAAAACAAAAAAAATTGTCGATCTCTCTTAAATATGGACCAACGAATCTGTTTACAAAGTCAGAATTTTATTCCTGTTTTCCCCATTTTACTGAATAGAATTTTTAATACCGCTAAGGACAGTTTTGGCGAAATGGGGACTTCTATCGAACGCTTCTTACAAACGGAAATTCTTATATCCCAAGAATAACTCATTCACATCGCAGCAGAAATTCTCTACAAAAGGCCTCGACCATATGCTTTGGTGCTAACATAACTGTGGTCGTAAACATCCGACTTGCTTATGCAATTATTTATTGCTTTGAACAAGTGTGTCATTACTCTCAAACTAAGGCTAATTGCGAGTCTGGATCACTACCGCCTAATAAAATGGATGCTAATAAACACCAGGCTATATTTATTTGAAATAACAAAACCGATGCTTTTCAAACACTTAAAAATTATTGAGAAATTGTTGTATTTCTTAACTGAAGTGAGTCTTGTGTTATTTACAATATTCATATTTAAGTCAAAATATGGATGGACCGCATTGTCCTCTGTCGTCACTTATATCCATTTATCCTTAAGTCCCTTGCTTCTTCCCTGTAGCCCTTTGGGTATCTTGACTTGATTAATCAACATCTTCCATTTTGTTCTATCCATGGCCGCAGTGCTATTTATTAAGACAATTCGGCTTTACGATTTACACCGTCCATTTACGATCTAAGAACGGAGTTTTGGTCTTTCTTGACCAAACAAGGTCTGAAATTTACATTTTTTGCGGAAATTGAGTAATGGTTACCGAGGCATCTCTAATTCTTTCATGTCTTTATCCTCTTCTTTCCTTCGAAATTTCCAAAACTGCTGTCTAAAAAGGGGAAAGAGCATTTGACGGGGAATAGGATGGATAGGAGAAAGAACTGTCCTGTTTCTATCCATCTCCTAGTCTATTAAAGGTATGCAACTTGTTGGATGTCATATGTAGCAGTCACTTCCGCTTGATCGTTTGCCACCTACTGGTATAAATAATACACACTAATTGTAGGTAGACTGAAAATCAACATTGATTTTATGTGTTTGAAATCTACATAAGCAAGCACGTTAAAATGTTTCATTTTGATTTTTTTTTATTTTGCAGATGTGTGAAAAATATTTCTCGACAAATTTTGCTATATTGAGACACATGAAGGTACGTCATATTTTATGCAAATTGACATCGACGGCTCCTTCCTCGCTACAATCCCTTAGTTGCTTAGAAAACGAACCTGTCGGAGCGAAACCGGAGTCAGAATGTGATGACTACACCATCAATGATGATTACTTTAATAACGCTGACGATAATTGTATGATGGATGTCGATGATAATCCAGGTCCCACAACCTCTATCGTTCCAACAGAGTACAATTTAGCCGTAATTAATAATAAAACTTTGGAAGAAAAAATACTAGCAGGCCTTTCAGTGAGTGAGGTGCCCATAGAATTTTAGTCTGTCTAAGCTTCGTATTTATATCTTATACCTCATGCATTGTTTTTAAATACATGAAATTGATTAGTACATGGCACATTTTACCATATTAGTCGCTTAAACTATGATCTTAATTTGAAATGTTTTTAGTTATGGCTATCTATATACATGCTCTTGGATCAAATAAAAATTGCTACAATTTTTGGTATACCCACATTTCATAATTATCTTTTATAAAAGGAAATAGTTGTTATCTAAGAGATTTTCACTGAAACATTTAATAATATAATAATAGTTTTAAACTAAAAATTTTATTAGTTTTGTTGGAAACAATGTTTTCATCATATTTTTCCAACAATGTTTTTATTTATTTTTAGTGTTATACGATGATATTTCAAGTTTGTCCAAAGTTTCATTTCAATATTGTGCTTTTTAACGTTACATCATTTTGATTGGTATACTGTCTGAACTCTGGCACTTACCTGCTATATTTTAAAAAATTAAAACACACTTCTGTTAATTATTTTTAACAACATAATTTTTAGCATATGAACATTTTTAACAATTTTTTTCAAAACAACAAAACTAACTAATAGTCTGCGCATCCTAACCGAATTGAACGTAATTGTAAAATGTAAATAACTTTTTATATTTTTATATGTGAATTACCTTTGTATGCTTAGGGCAATTTTAGATTATAAAAAGATATAGTTGTTGATTGAATTGGATTGATTGGAACCATGAATAATATAGAAAAAAAATCCACCTTAAATCTTTCGCGTTAAATTATAATACCATAAAATTTAAAATCAATTTATTATAATTTCCTCTTGCATATTAAAATTTTTCATAATAGTCCCCCAGATAAAAAAAAGTAAGTAATAGTTATTACTAGCTAGCTAACACGAGTTCGTGGAATCATTTTTAGATTAAATTTCGAAAAAAAGAGCTATAATTTGAATATATATGTCTGCATTAGCATATACAATAGTAGGAAATGAAAAAAATTGTCAAAAATAAGCTGTGCTGTTTTGTCGTGTTGTTTTTACAATAATATGTGCAACAGAACTGATTTAAGACGGATTATAAAAGGTACTGAGTTGTACATTTTTAACATTTAACATGTTTTTATTTTGTGTGGGGTCGATAATTTTAATTTTATTTTTGATATTGTTCTTAACATTAAAAAAAAATGTTTTAATATTAATATAATTCCTTGGTATTATTTTATAATAAAAATGTTACAAATACTGACCTGTTTTGTGATTTTGAATGGCCTAGAATAAGAGGTTGCTTTCATAAGTGACGACGTATCCTCGTAGTCCAGTCCAGTGTTTTCACTTCCTAATTCGCCATTTCATACCTCATGAACCTACCTAGAGAAGCACCAGCAAATGAGCGATCTTCAGTATGGTTTCTGTCAGCGTCCTTAGCTGGTGATCTATCGGTGATAAACGAGAGCAAGGGGGGAAGCCTTGGCGGTTAGTTTGGACGTGACCAAAGTCTTAAATCGGTTGTCGCACAAAGCGCTTCTCTCGAAGCTACCTTCCTACGAGCTGCCTTGATGGTTGGCATTCCATTTTTATAAGGTCCTATACAGGACCAAACGTACAAAAATAAAAGTGGAAATGGGCGGGACATGTTGCTAGACTAGCAGATCAGAGATGAACCTTCAGATCAACATTATGGAAAGGACCAAAGACCCTGTACCCTCGCAGGGCTTCCTACATACTAAGATAAGCTAATTATTTAGATATTAATGTCTAAAATTATACTTTCTGTTTGATTTCATATTAATAGCTATGTTTAGTTTATATAATATATAACTAAATAGTAGATAATGTGTATCTTTTCTTATAATAATTTGTAATATTAGGTCCTTACATATGAAATTGGCGTTTTGTACGGGAGGAATATAAAGTAATTTTTTTTTTTGTAAAATATCAGGTTGGCAACTAATAAACCCGCCATCTCACAGTACAAGATTATTTTATTTTTTAGAGAACTAAATACAA
>DWLR01002854.1:0-14575 GCA_018246295.1 Papilio alexanor hazarajatica | reverse complement strand
AGAATTTCGCGGCACATTTTTATAATTTGACGGCACACAAAAGTGCCGCGGAACATAGGTTGAGAATCACTGGTCTACATACATACATCCCCACGTCTACGCATACATCTCGTCATTAACTTAATCGGTAGAAGTTTTTCTGTCCCCTCTCGTCCCCTACCAGCACTGCCACTCACTTTTGCAACATACATTTGTTATTTGATAGCGTTCAAAGAAATTGTTAAAGAAATTTCAACTACAAAAATTAAAAAAGAATCCACAAGGATATTACTAGCAAAAATAACATATAAATAAATATTCGAACAAATATATAATGTTAGATCATAAACCAACAACTGCAAACCCAATAAATTATAGATTTAACATCATCAAAAGCATAACCAATTTGTAAAACTCACATCCACAAAAGGATTATCATTTCCGCGAGCACATGCAAACATATTCCTCAGCACCCGAGGGCACAGTATTGAGGCGGTTACATTGCGTATGCAAAAGCATACGCAAGTTCGACAAAGTACAAACCAACGTCAACGCCGACCCGTTAGTATTCCACACGGGATGCGACTGACTTGTACGATCACTACGAAAGGAGAATGACGCAAATACAATACACATTTTAGTGCTGTGTGTAAGTCATGCAAAATGTAACGATAGGAATCTTGATAATATAATGTAACCAAACAATCGTTTGTTTCATTGAAAAACAATCCCGTTTGTTAATTTAAGAGTCAGAAATTCTACAATGACATGAATGTGTACAGTAATATTAATGTAGATAGTAACGTATTAAAATTCATTAAACATTTTGATATCAAAAGCAGACGTTAGGTATTCTTAATAAGAAGAAGCTGAATACTATCTAAAGAAATGATAAAACATAGATAATATCATCCAATAATACCATATCTCACACCAACGTAAAATGGAAAAACTGCTAGGCAATTTCAACTTTAAAATACAAAATACAACTTTTGCACTTAATAGCTTAAAACAATGAGACATCGATTACTATGTTGCTAAACTGTATTGCGCAATATTAGGTGACCATTTAAATGAATTTATTTCTATTGTAGAGTAAGGAACACTTACGACTGTTGATGGTAGAAATAATTTTAATAAAAAAAAAGTTAAATAAATTTAAATATTTCTGTTGGTAGTAAAAACACGCACTGTAGTTAGTGGTCGTTCACAAATTGTACATCAAATCAATTTCGTAATCATTACATTTTTCAAACAATTCAATTTCCCCGTGAGTGCGCATGTTTTCTGTTCCCAGGCAGGCCTGAATACGAATTCATCGGCGATAACGTGACCATGTTATTCAAACAGTACAGCTCAGCTGACGATAGCGTCTTACGCAATCCTCGAACGACATAGAACGAGTACGAATTAATCAGATACGGAGTACTTACTAATTTTGACTACACTAACTTAAGCGGTCATGGATTAGCCACACTCTCCGTCGTTATTTTAATCATGTTCCCACGCAAGCCCTAGAGTTGACCCCTCGTGACGGCGATCAGTGGCTACGGAAATGAACACAACCCGGCCTGAGACAAAATGCGAGGCCCAAGACTGAGCGAGATGGCGGCGCAATATGGACACCCTCTACCCGACAACAGGGAATTCGGACAATAAGTAAAAGTCTTACTAACCTAACTGTAATATAACCGTTGAGCCCCATAGTCAATAGATCGTGTGAAGTGTCCACATGTCATGGAGTCATGTAGAAAAAGGAGTTATTAACTCCTTATTCGTAAGCATCGCTTGCTCAAAATCAATCGTAATATTAACATGTTCTAGAAGAGACTGATGTGTAAAGTATACATTATACTACTTTAAAATATTATAGGTACATATTTTGACATTCAAGCCGGACACCCATAGCGATTTACATTTTGCAGTGTCCTGACACGTGACATCTCCTACATTCATGTATGAATGCATACATTTCTATCGGCTTGGAGTTTTTTTTTTTTACTTTGGATAACCTTTTGTAGCCAATCTGAGAGATATGTAGTCAGTCGGCTTTCGAAATGATTTAAATGAAACTTTTGCCCGTCAAGATCTCCTGTATCTACTATCTTCATAAAATTATCTACATATGATTGCAATTTATAAATTGCAACTATATATTAAATATTTATTGTTCATTGGTTCCTCCTTTAGACATAATAAATTTTCTTACGTTTTTTAGGCATAAGAAATACAAAAAAGTTTCAGTTACAATATCGGTTACCGTGGTAATGTGGACGACAACTTTTTGAAACAGGTTGTATTATTATATAAATTAATATGCGCGCAATATAGGAATTATATACAGGCCTACGTCCAGTAGGGGACGATCATAGGCTGAGATGGATGAAATCGAATAAAAAAAGCAGAGAGGAAAATAAAAAGAAACAACGAAAATAGAAAGATAAAACAAAACAACATAAATGTATACATTTAATTATCCGCATACTAATTTAATTCAGTGTCGAAATAATGTGGCACTGTGGTGCCGACATTTGGGCACGTGCGCTGACGTCACGAGGTGAACAATATGTAGGAGGCACTCGGACACTTCCAGTCGGGTGACTTTGTTTTGACATCGGCATCGGTTCAAAAATACTCGCAGGTAAAACACAAACGTACAAAGCGAACTAGAAACGGCACCTTAGTAATTTGGGGGCAGTTGTGTTTAACACGAATAAGATTATGATGAAAATTTGTAAATAAAGTTTTCATATCGATTTTTTTTTACGAACAATTTATGGTGACAAATCAATTAAATGATGGAAGCACTCCACATTTACGTTAGTAGTGTTACTACTAAACTCAACTAACAAGAACTGTTAAATGAATTATATATTTTCGAGAAGTAAGCCGTTATATACTTTTTTATTTCTGATTAATTGTTTGTAACCACAACAACTGCGTGATTCTAATAATGTCAATACAAAAACTGATGGGACAATCTACTCGTACCTTATAAGGACATTAGTATAAATACTTTTTAATAAATTAAATTATAATTAATTTGAATACCTATATTAATATTATAAAACGTAAGAGTTTGTTTGTTTGTTGTTAAAGTTGTTAATCTCAGAAACTATGGATTGGATTTGAAAAATAATTTAGACATTATATAGCCTAATTTTAAGGAAGGTTATCGACAAATTATATCACGTTTCGGCACTTAGGCGTCGAGCAGGAAAAAATAACGCCAAGCGAAAAGGTGTATTAACACACATGGGCGAGTGAAACCGCGGTGCATAGCTAGTTCTCTTATAAGATTATTAACAACCCATAAAACTAAAAAGTATGAGCACTACATTCTCACTGTGACCGTATTACAGGCAATAAAAACGACTTAGCTACCGCTGGACGACTGATGGACGTTTCAGAGGCCAGTTTCCATTTTGTTTATTCGACCCAAAAACCCTTGAGAGTTATTGAACCGAACGTTGAGTGGTTTCTATATGAGGTTAAGCATTTCGAGATTCGTTTTCATGAAAGGAAGAAATTCCTTACCGGCATACAACATTATCACAGCATCCCATTTAAAATGGTAGCTTAAATATAATATACAGCATGTATATTCCATTAATATGTACAACGCATTATGTTATACAGTATGTACATAAATAACGCAATTATGTATTAATGTTTTAATGAATGGAATAGTTCGGCGAGTTAGCAACCGATGACTTAATTCGCTACATTTTAATTTAGTTTGTATAAAAGTAACCTGGTGTTCGGTGACAGAATCCCAATAAAACTAATTTGCCCTTTACTATTTTGACATCGTAAATTGTATCATATATAGTTTAGGGAAAATTTCCCCTTAATCATGAGCGTTGATTAAATCCTTTATGTTCTTAAATCTTAAAAATGTTTTCTTTTTCTTAATACTAAATTATACATAAGTAGAGAGATAAGATAGAAATTAAATAGATAATGGATGTATATTTTTTTAAAACATATCCATTACCTTATAATTTTTTTTAAATCTATCCATTAATATAGTAATCTAACATTTCGGAACATGACGTAACGTTGTATGGCCTTTGTAAATAAAGGTATATAAAATGTAATTACGTGATTTTAACGATTCGATAAAAATATTAATATTTAAGATAATAAACATTGTTTGTACTTTGGGAACTAAGAAGCTATAATGTGCACATTTTTAAAGGGATAAAAAATAACCTTTATTCGGATAAGCTAAAATTGTTGTTAACTTCTGAAGGTCGTCAGATCAGTCATAATGTCATTTATCGTATTAAGTCGACGTGTAAGAATATATTTAGACTTAAACATAGTGTTTTCGGAAAAACGATTTAGTTATTGCTTTGAATAACAAAATCGCAAACGAGGAAATTATAAAATAAAATTCAAAAAGATTGTACGTGTTAGAGCTGCGTCAAATCTTAAATTGTCTATTTTATTGCCTATTGTCTGTGCGTTTATAGTTCCGACCATTCAGAGTGGTTAATAACAAATTTAATTATCCTATCAGAACTGTCACCTAAACTAATTATAAAAGACAAAATCATCATCATCTCCCTGCCCATTTCCCACTTGAGTAGGGTCGGCACAGTATGTACTACTCTTCCATATATTATTCTATGTAGTCCATACTGCAACTAGTTTCAGGTATAGTTTTACGGCCGGCCGCCTGCCTGACAAAATAATCAATATGTTGAAATAAAAATACTCTGACGGACTATGTTTCTTTACTATTGATGTGTCCGATGTTTCGAGCACTTTGCAGCATTCACGGCCTCGGAGAGAACCGAGGTATTCGACGTCCCATTGTCAAAGTTCGTGACGAAGTAACCATTTTTAAATTATTATCTTCGTTACGATCTATGCATAATGAGCCAGTATCTTAAGATCTTATAAGAAATCATAAATCAACATATGATCATTGATTGATTTATTTTAAATATTTCTCTTTAAAAAATCTAAGCACTTACTATATACCAAGTTATACTTATTTAAAAATCAACAAGCCCGTCTGCCTCTGTGTGACACTCCCAGGAAGAAAAGTACGAAGCAAGTCAGGAAATTGCATTTTACAATCAGTGTTAATTTCTTTATCGTAAACACAATTAAGCCACCTCAATAGCAACAGCCAACAGATTCCGAATGAAAAGCGACTCAAGGTACTTCCTCAATTTTATTTCATTGACATTTAGATACTGTTTTGTAACAAAAGCTGAATGGCCACTAGCTGTTGTCATACGATCTCAACGGCCCTTGTTTTCGATTTTATTATTAATTCAGTTTAGCAAATAATTTATGTCACTTCATAGATATATTGCTACATAAGAGTTATAAAATCTAGTAGAATAAATAATAAAGACCTCTTTTAAAGCCACATTAGTTTAATTCCCTAATTCTGATTTGAACACATTATTTTGTCACGCCTGTGAGTCAAATTAGTGAAACAAGAATTACATACCTATCCTCGGAGCTTCTTCCAAATTAGTTTACAAATCCTCGTTTATCTATGCCCATGTCGTCATTAGTTAGGTGCATACTCTAAATGTAGCCCTAAAATAGTGTGTTAATTCTTTTGATGCAACTCAGTTTTAGTTTTAGGCGAACTACAGAGCGTGCGATTCCCTATTGCGTCTTCAAACTTTCTTATATTCAACCTTACTGACGCATTGAAACAGTCACGACTGTAACATTGATGATCGACTTCAAGACATGAACAAAATTTTCGGTCTTCCATTGCAAAGTCAATTCTAGCAAAGAATGTCACGTTAGAGCAGTACCCGCAACATTCTTTTTTAAAATAAATCATGATGTTCAGTCCATAAATATTTCGGGGCAAAAACAATTATTCCTGTATTTAAATAACAACAACGCAAATGCCACAAAAAAAAAAAAGCCACAAATGATCAATTCTGATCATCCAACATTCGCTATCCTCCTTACACCTAAATGTGTGTGTAAGCGAACGTCGACTTTGAACATATTTTGTGTCCCAGTTCTCATTTGGGCCCTATACCAATTATTTCATATGTTTCGATTTAACCGAGCGACGAAAAAAGAAGTTCTAGGTGAAACTAAACATGAATTTTCATGAGATATTACTTGTTTATTCTAAAAACGTGCACCTGAATACAACTTCCATCAAAACGTTAATAAAAAAAATCTAAATTTTTATCGAGCAATCTCATACAGTCGGATTAATTGCTTGTAATTAAGAAGTCATGATAATTATTTAAATAGTATCACTGTGCACGCTTCAGACATATACGTTGTATTAAATCCATATTTGATATCCATCCATATCCATGATCCAAATTTTATAAACTAAGATACTATAGGTGGCGACCATCGGAAATGTAATTTTGTGGAAATTGTAAGATAAAATGAAGTCAAATTATACAAAATGGATACTTAATTTTATAAGGTAACGTGAGATAAAGTTGATTTAGCAAATATTTTGGAATCTACGAATTTTAGCGTTAAAGGTGAAGTGTACCCTTGGTTTACAAAATTTGATTGATTTGGAACAACGTATGCTTTCGGTAGTTCTCTAGTAATGACGTCACAGGCGGTCGTCATGCGGAATTGGATTTAGATTCTTAAACTGAAGTCAAAATAACTCAAGGGCGAAGTTGATGTCTCGTCTTGCCGCTACGGAATTTTGCAATGGTAAGTTTGGTAATGGTAAGTCTTAATTAGTAGTGTAATTTGTTTTAATTAAATTATAATGTAAGTTTTAATAATGCTACTTTGCTAATAAACAGTTTATAATTTAAAAAAAAAGAATATAAAAGATAAAGGATACAGAAAGCTATTCTAAAAGTTTTATAACCAAGTCTAAATAAATTTTAAAGTTACTATATTAATGATGTAATTATGTGGCTTGTTACATTCTATATTAAAATGGTATGGCATGCGCATTCAAAAGACCTCGTCGAAAATGTATGGCATGCTAGTCTTTATTTGTAACAGAGATAAAAAATTTGTACAATTGTAACATTGATAAGTTAAAACCTGATGTTTGTAATTGCATTGACAAAACGATTGAATGCGATTGAAAAGACTCTGCGATCAAATGCTATGGTACATCCAAATGAAAAAAAAAACAGATATCTTTGTGCCATGTCCCATGGTTCAAAGAGGATAATCATATGAAAATACCAATAAAAATAAGAAAGCTAGCAAACACACAGACGCTTTGTTGACATGTTTATTCATGTAATAAAAGTTGTCGTATGATGTTACTGCAAATGAGTTCAAGTTCAAGACATTTATTGTAAAATGTAGTTGATAGAAACAATAAAAAGGTACATTACAGTACATATATTACAGTACAGATCTCCCCACAGGGAAGAAAAAAATAGGCATTTATAAACAGACCTACTTTTAAACTGCAATCGAGGCTTTTTAATGGTCTAGTCGTTACGAAGTTCGAATAAAATATTTTCTATTGTCCGTGTGTTATGTGTCTCTGATACAAGCAAATGTCGAATTTCAGGTGAAGAAAATTGTTTACCCCGACTGTAAATGTTTAATTGAAATCACAAGGTCGCGCCACGTTCAGGTACGTTTCGTTACACGAGAGAGGAGAAAGATATATAAATAGAACGAGAAAAAAACATTTTTAAAAGTATTTCATGGATTTTTTTTACATCCTTGAATTTCTTTTGAGATCTTTGAGATTTGACTTTGTCTCTCTCACCTTTAATCTTAAAAATCGAAAGATTTGTAAATTTACGAAAAATACGAATAATATAGGTTCACATTAGCACAGTGCTTTAAACATAAGTTATCTTTAAAAAAAGTTAATTCTTTTGTTGTCTTGACTTACACATTAATACGCTTTCTCCTACTTTTGAATTTCAATAAAATTTATAAAGATTTAAAACGCCAAATAAAACTAAAGCTCATTAATGGAATTCATGGCAATAAAAATAGAGATTATTACAACAATCTACAAAAATCTTAATTTTAAGTAAAAACAAAATATGTATAACTTATATAATATTAAATATCAATAAAACTTAGTAAATTTCCACGGGCATGTCACACTGGCATAGACATAATATGAACAGATCAGTCATATCAGAAGGTCATAGTGTCAACCTATAGAAAGCTCACCTCGTAATAAGTGATACGCTTATTAATAAAAATATACGATTTGTTTTCTTAACACAAAATCAATTTTTTACTTTTCATTCCGTGTCTGGAGACGGTAATCTTCAAAACATTGTAACTTCTGTTGATAGTTATAGTGGCAACATGAACTTTAGATATAAACACAATACATATATTGTGTTACTGTATTTAACAACTAAAAAAAATTATCAGACCTTAAATTCAGTCCTGTTAACCAAACGCGGGGCAAACAAAACTACTGAATTTTAAAATTTTAGATAGTAACTTATTGTCTGTTTGAAAAGAGGGTTATGTTTTGCGCAGATATGTATGTATCTCCATTCCATAGTGCCTCTTTCCATTCTATCCAAGGCTAGAACGCAGCCATAGGAAACTGCTCGCGACTACTTTCTACTGCTGTTTTTAAATCTGCGATGTATACAGGAATTTTGCATACTACTCTTGTATAGATTGTAACGTCTACGCGCGCGTCCTGGTTCCAAAATTCATTGCCTCGTTTATTCATATACGAATTACGTTTAAACATTATTAGTGGTGGATTGGATAAATAACGATTAAAAGCCACTGTTATTGAAATTGAATTTTTATACAAAAAAAAATAGTACTTTAAAAATATAAATGAGAGAGAGCATTATTCATGTTTTGCGAAATGTTAATAGCAAGGTCGTGTTTCTTTTCCTGTGTTTTATTTACGTTAGGTGCTGAAGCAGTCGCCATCCTAGTATTTGTTTTTGTTTCCTTGTTCTTTAAGGTTCGTCTTGATACTGACGTCGGCTTTACACGTCACGTATCTTGCGGGACAGTCCTTTTATGAAGTTACTGAATAGAACACTTCGGGCCTGTTGGTCTGTAGTGACATTTTTAAGAGAATTATTATTAATTCGTAACGATTCGAAAAACCATTAATAACATATTAGCTGAATCTTTTTTTAATTTTAGTCAGTGCTTCATTGTGACAGGAAAAACGGGATCATCAGCGTCACTGCATATTAAAGTGGTTGTTGGCTGCCTTGATGTTGTACAAATGTCAATGGTTATGTCTGTGGGTACATTGGAATAATATCGTCATTATTGATATATTGGTAAAACTCATCAGTAGAGTGGGTCCTTAGAGGCTGTCTGTGCTAGATATTTTTGGAGAGGTCTGTAAAATTAACCCATATTTTAATTCAACAGCACAAAGATGCTGCACAGAAAGACCAAACAATACTGACCTTAAGTACAATTGCAATACGCCGTTGAACTTCAACACTACATTTTACCAAAGATTCAAATTCAGACATTTCTTGTTTGTATTCACCACATTTACTGAGTAAAAACTCATCGTCTTTGTTAACCAATCGCATTTGAATTAATTATTGAAATGTATTTACCACTTTTTTACAATTAATTATGAAGAAACAACAAAAACAAATAATCGAAATGGCGAGCATGCGCTTATTCCAATCTATAAACGATTAGTCTGTGTGCGTACAGGTACTGTAAATTATGGAATAAGGTAGTCAGATAGGCCACTACGAAGTATACAAGAGTATTTGTGTACTATTCTTATATAGATCGGACGACCTTAGTAAAAAAAGTAATTTCCAATCCATACAGGATTAGTTTCACACCCTTCTGGCCTTGTATAGAATGAAAAGACGTTTCCATTGTGACCCCCTGTAGTCTAAACGGCTTGAACGATAGGTACCGGTGAAGAGTGAGGTTATTATTTGATTTGTATTCTTCCCTAGAGTGCGGAGTCAGTCCGGTTTATTATTATTTTTATTCAATAAACTGTTGTTTTTATTCGTAAGTGTATCACTTATCATTCAAACGAACTCTGTAACCTCGTTATAAAAAGTAAATAAAACGGGGTTGTACTTTAATGTTTTTATTGTTGTTTTATCATACTAAATTACCACATGAACAATGTCGACTTTTAATTGGTACATTTGCATCTTATTTGAATACAATGTTACTCTTGTATGTGCGCTAAGTAATTTAGTTAGCATGTAATAAAACGACAAACGACTGATCAACACATTTATATGATACACTTTTAACCTGTTTAGTAACTTAATAAGAAGGTATTCGCAATTACGATCGTATCGAGGTCGCTTCAAATTTTATACAGGTACCCGCGCGTTGAATTTAATATTATAGTAATTGATTAGTTGATAATTGCCACAATAAATAGTAATACTATTTTTAAGATAATTAAAAAATGAATTTTCAACTTACTAAGCTAAACTTAAAATTGTATTAGCGAATAATAATTGTTTTGCGTATCATCATTTCATCTCATGTCCCTGCCCTGTTCCCACTTGCGTAGGATCGGCACAGTACTACTACTCTTCCATATATCCTGGACTCTACTGTAGTCCATACTACAGTATGGACGATACGATGGATATGGACTAGTTGTGGGTAAAGTTTATACTGATAAAATTATCAAATTCAATTTGACATATAAAATGGCAAGTTAAAATACAAAAATTAAACATTTACATAAATTTAAATATCCAGTACAAAAACTAAGCAATTTCAACCATTTTAAATCATTACAATCTACACTGAATGGAAAAATTTGTTAGAGTAATGTGGAAGAGATTGAAATGAAGATAATTTCAAGCTTAGCACTCATAATAAAAACATGTCAGGTAACTCGATTGTCAGAGCGTATTTATATGTCAAAATTATTGTTGTTTTGATGTAAACGATAGCTGGTATAAGTATCATACGTCGGTAACAAAAGATTGTATTAAAAATTTATCAAAACTTATCTAAAAACAACAACCGTATGAAGTAATCGGTAAATTTGTAAACGAGTGATAAGATAGTCAATCCTTACCCTTGCGCGACGAATTTCGTTCGGCATTATCAAAACAATGTCTAATGATGATAATAAACCAAATAACTCGCGTCACCACACTGCACTGTCTGATAACACTCGGGGTATGCGGTTGATGACGTCATAGCACGCAACACGTTCGCTCCCATTGATCACGCATCGACTAATGACGACTAAACTAACGTCCACAAAGAACGCTGTGTGGGCGGTGGGGTATCCAAAGCGTTCCCGACGTAACACAAAAACCGCGGGGGACTATCACGGCCGAGCGGCGATTCCGTTTCCGTCTTCCGTGCCGGTATCGCCACGCGCCCGTCTGCGATTCAGCGACCGATCCGCTCCAAGGAACGCCGTACTTTAACGCCGTATTTCCTTACACTTGCGAATATTAAGTGAAAGGAATTGCAGTTGCTTAATTATTTCCGCGCTAGACTATCTGGTCTATAAATCCCGTGTACATTGTTATTATGAAATAAAAACGACGTAAGGTTTTTAATAAATTTTAACCAAGAAAAGTATTAATATTTATACTTTCAAATGTTAATCTTCGGAAGGAAGGTACTAATATAGTCCTATTATTATCAACTGCAATGTGAATCTGCAAAAGACTGAACAAAACCAACGCGGTAATTACAAGCCTATATCTCGCTCGATAACGCACGAGTTTATATATATATATAACAATCACATCCTGTTTACAATTTTGAAATGGTTAACATTTTCATAGATATCATCACCAAAGATGGCACGCGTCCATTATATCATAAAATAGATTTTCACATGAAAAATCGAAAAAAATTATATTAAAATATCCTGCTACTACTAGCAATAAACAGCGCTTTCGAGTTTAATGGAATACAGATTTTATTTTATGAATACTATGAAATTAATCTAATCTGCATATAAAAGGGAAACCTCAAAAGTTCGAATGATTGTTCCGTTGATCACTACGCATACTCAAAATCATAAACTGGATATGACATACTACTTTTATAGCAAACAATAAACAAAAATTTTTGCTAATTCAACACTTTAAAATGTGGAGAAGTAAAATACCGAAAGGCAAATCAAAATCGAAAATTATTTGATGAAAAGCGAACGAAGGCAACGGCTAGTTTCTTTTGTACTACTATACATATACTTAGTATAGTTAAGACAAAAGAAAAAAAAATTAGTCACTGTATCCCTCAAATACGACATCGCATGAGCACTTACAAGTTACTTAAACTACACTTTGTCATGTATGCACAATAAAAAAAATGATTGCGTGAGATACTTAACACAAAAACTTTGCCGTTAGTTCCTAAATGCTGACGAAATAATTAAACCCAATTAAAAAAAAAATATATCAATACAATTTACAAAAGCACAAGTAAAATGAATGTGTTGTTTTCAGCTTTTCTATTGCTATTTTATATTTCATCTAAATGGATGGAATACGATAGAATATGAATATTAAGAGTTGATTGTGTCAGTGGGCGACCGTAGGCTGAGACGGGTGGATGGAATTCAATTATAACATAATAATAGTAAAATATACGAAAACCAATTCTAGTAACACAAACCTTCCTTGGAAACAAGATAAAAAAAATACAAGGAAACCGCATAAAAGGATAATAGATAAGATATTAAAATGATTTAATTACTAATGATTTTAAGATAATAAAAACTAATCTGTACACAAATGTAAATTAAAATTGGGGAAATACGGCGATATTTCTTATTAATATTTCATGTTTTCGTAAAATTATACATTTAACGCCATATCGAATAGTATTCGTATGCTGTAACCGGCTGAATAGGTTACAACTTTTTTTTTCTATTGTTCTAACTTCGTGATAAAGGTATTAATAGTTCAGCACTTAAAGAATTCACGCGACCAACATTCTAATAAAGTTTTTTTTTCATACATACACATGCGTTAGGATTGATCTATTTTTCCCCTCCCATCTTTTTAATTCTCTACTCTAATAAGGAGATGGGAAAGGGAAAAGAAAATATCCCTTTTCCTGTTTAACCCCTCCTTTGTCCATCAAAGGTGCATTTCCAACTCACTAGCTTTATGCAGATGTCTACAGGTAGCGGTCAGATGATATCGGGTGAACCGCTTTCTCGTTTTCCACCTTCTTTCATTAACAAAGAACCTCATTTTTTAAAAAGTCTGTTAACACAGCAGAAGTTTAACACAAAAGATTCTCAAATGTCCCCGCATACCAACGTAAAGCAGTTATTTATGTTTTCTATAAACTTAAACATTATTTACACCTTAGCTGAAAGTGTAACAAAGGCTCTTTGTGCATTTTCTGAGTTGCAGACAGAAATTAATTAAATTGACAATATAGAGATTATTTAAACCTCTAAAGGCCTCCACATTGATCGAGTTCTCTCTCGCAACCTTGAACATGTTTGGAACATCTTATGGGTGGCCCATCCACTCAGCGACGATCTGTACGTGGTCGAAATTTCAAATAGTTTAGACCCCACGTGCTGTCCGTTAAACGAGCAAAGGAAACTTACATTGTTTTAATACATAAATAAAAATATACACATCATCAATTAAAAATCTAAGTAACATTCGTCAAGGCTGTGCGTATTGAACTTAAATCCCTGCGACTTAGAAGCCATACTAGACCATTAGTAGATCGACCGTCTGTAGTCTGTACTTATTCAGAGATGTTATGTCTCTTGTTCCATATCTGAATGATATGTTTTTATTTATATTGGAAATAATTACGTTTAAAGCCTTATTTTTAATTTTTCGCCTCTTATATTACGTTGAATATAAAAAGGTCAGCTCACCTTTATTTTAGAACAGAGTACAAATTAAAATTGACCGTAACTATGAGTGTTCTTAGGTGAATGTCTCATCCAACAATATAAGTAAGTTGATTAAAATAGACTTAAAAACCAACGCTTATTTATTTCAAATAATATATGCGAATAAGTTTAATCAGAAAGATCGGCATAAAAGTGGTCGGAACACTAACGGGCAATTTGAGACACATACAATAGCGTAGGTAAGTACACAATGACTTAAATACAACTACTACTTTGACAAATGAACAAAAACTTAAAATATAACCTTAATGTCTTCTATTGCTAGGGCCACAGTAACGGGAACCGTCAATGCTTATTATCAGGATAAATAAGTGTGTGACCATTCATGGCGAAAAAATTGGCGTCAATGTTCCTTGAATTTAATAGTAAATCTATACATCTAATAAAATCGTAACTGATCGGTGTCTGTACATGGAAAATAAATTAGCAAAACTATTAGGTACAGGGGTATTTACCAATGCTATAGAACTCAAAACAACGATTTAATCCTGGAAAAATGGACGGTTTCCGCGAAACGTTTTTCACCCAGATATATGTATATGTTTACATATAGATACATCAATACTGAATTCCACGCGGACGAAGTCGCAGGCAATAGCTAGTAAATAATAAAAACGTTTATTTAAACTCATACAAATTCATACAAGATGGAGGTTGACTGAGGTGCTACTCTGAATTTGATGAGTGTAAATTTTTATTATATACACTGCCGGCCAAAAGTTTGAGACCACCTTGAAAAAATTACAATATTGAATAAAACTCCAAAAGTTAGTG
>DWLR01002853.1:0-14576 GCA_018246295.1 Papilio alexanor hazarajatica | reverse complement strand
ATGAGTGGCAGTATTGGTAGGGAACGACCCAGAAAAACTTAAGTCGAGGAAATAGATGACATCCTAAAAAAGGCGATGTAAGGAGCACCGTAACTGAAGAACGTGTAAAGCATAGATGTATGGGTGTAGAAGATTCGGGAGAGGTATGCCAGGATTGTGCCAAGTGGAAATCCATAATCTCTGTCTACCCCATTGCGTTACAGGCGTGTATGTTATGTATGTATAATATTTGATATATTATGATACCATAACATTTGATATTTTTTTATTTCTTACTAAATAACATGGTTTTTTTACATATATAGAGCACCGACCGCGTCACGAATTTGGCACACCGCCATTTAACCCTGTTAGGTTATTGGAAAAATACGTAACGAGCACAAAGTTTCTGTTGCTTTACGGACATAAACATATATTTTATCTATTTAGCTGTTGTTTGATTTTAGACGATTACAGGTAGGTACTATTTAAATGTTTGGATATATATATAAACTGTGTACGAAGTAGCTTTCGTCGTGCCTATCTCTCACAAAATCACTGGACTCAGACTCAGATGGTTGGGTATATAAATATGCCCTTATGTGGGCCAAGTTACTTTGAACCTGCCAAAACAAAGCAAAAGGAAAGGCCGTCCCTCTTTAAATTTCTGGATTAAGCAAATTTCACAGATCAATATGACAAATTACGTGGGGGTTCACCATCGAGATATTTTATGTTCCTTCTAAAAAAGACGCTATAAATTTCGATCGCATTTAAACATGACTCATGGTTTTTCCTAATCTTATAGGCATTGAGTCCGCCATTTGTACTTCTGTGCAATAAAGTTTTTAAATAAAAAAATAAAAAATCGGAAACTTGTGTCCGTTTTGTTTGTTATTTGGCAAGTTATTTTGAAGATTATGTATGAAAATAGCATTTGTCGTGTAACTTTGTATTCGAAATTACTAAATATATACAGCACTAAATTTTGGGAATCTCAAACACTACATAGTCAAGAAAACTAAACCAAAAATAAAAATTGAACCGCAGTGTATATATGTACGTTAAGTGATAAATGGTTATGTAGTGTATGATAAGAAAATAGAAGCACAAAAATATCATTTAACATTACTGTAATATAAACATTGATGGTCAATACCCGTCCTTGTATTGGATTAGCAGTTAAAAACCCCTGAAAAATAATTAGAAAAACAATAATAACGCTAACAAATCCGAGTGGTTGTGTCCCCATACTCCTTGAACTTGTCCTGACACTTTGTGGGGTGTCTTTCCATTCCTTCCTTTCCTCCTCCTTCAAAATCAGTCTCAGTTTGATCGTCAAAAATAGAGCTCCAAATGTTGGGAAAGTAAAAAAAAAAAAAGAAGTTTCTTATGACAACTTCTTTATTCGATACATTTGATGTTCGATTAATTGACAAAAATCTGTTATCATAACATGTTTATGTGAATGCTTCGGCATCGCGAACTTCCGCTTAGAAACGCTTGAGAAAATTGTGTGACATTTAACATAAGGTGAGACTGGTATAAAGGCAGGGGTAACCCTGATCCCTTGAAAATACATTCATCAAACATAAGCTAACATTTCCGGAAAAGCAGAAGAAGTAGCGTTAAGTAATAAATCAAATAAATACTAAGCGTAGCTATGTCTGCAGAAGTCGGCGCAGCGATTAAAATTCCGACCGCGCTGGAGCGAGAGCGGCCTCGATTCATTCCATGAAAATGTAATTGCGCATCGGCGAGTTTATACTTTGCTCGTATCTCGAGAATTGCATCGACCTAAGCGTATGCGACCTGCTAATGTTTTCTCACGTCATATATTTAAGGCACAATACAATATCTCACACCAATAGTACGGAGGGTACTGAGTATACACGTTTTATAGGGCGGAAAAAAAATCACTTGACACGTATGACAAAGAGGCTTGATATCGAGTTGTGTACTAAAGCGAGGTATTGAGAGATAGGTATAGTCTTGACACTATAAACCAACAGACCTGTTTATGCAATGAGAAAACATATCAAACAAAGAAACAATTTCTTTTTATTTTAAATAATACAGATTTTAGAGTCCGAGATTGAAAGAGATACAAAGAATGACAAAACATGTTATCTAAGAAAATTGAAAGATAAAAATTCCTCGTTTCTGACTTGATTAAGTGTAAATTCAACAACATTCAACATTCCCTTCATTCAGTACATTCAACTTCAAGCTTAATTTTAGAAGCAGGAGTTCAGTGATTTTTCACGAGCTTAACTTTTCTGTAAAGCAGATACTTGAAATTACAGATACAATTATACAAGATAAAGTTGCTTTTGAAAGGTAGACAAATGTAAAAGATATCGGCGATGTTCTAAGTTCAGTGTTCAAGTAAACGCCGGCCAAGGAATCAACTTTTATAATAATGGATAAGAAATCCACTTGACCTAAATCTCCGACCGTCCCGGCTTTGCCATGAATTTCTGTGTCAACATTATTAACATTAAATGCTCCTATATATAAGTACGAGCGTGTTACTTTCGCACATATACTTTAGTATATAATATTTCGAGTTACTGAAGAAGCATGAAATTTCTACGTTCATTAGATTTTACTTGGCTTCTGTGAAGACTAATATTTGTGATATTAATACGTGCAAATTTCGACTTCAACATACATTCTTATACTTTTTACAAACTGCTTATTTTGTAATTTCTTTCTTTTTTAATTACTCCTCATATATTAATTTCACAAATATATAGAGTGTCATAAAATGTTATATTCTTGAATGAAATGATTGAATCCAAATATTTTTTTCGATAATTCCTTTAGACAAATTATATAAAATGAACTAAACAGAAGTCACATACAGTTTACGTTATCGAACATCAATAAACCAACGATAATCTTGTATAAGAAGAATTTAAAAGTGTGTGGAAAAGGTAAACTTAGATGATATTAAATTAATAAAAACTTATACATATGTGTAGATGTATTGTGAAACTTTCTTTCGGGTAGAATGGAATAGAAATAAAAGGAAAAAGAGCGAAATTAGGGATGGGAAGGGGTAGAGTTTTCTTTGGTATAACTCAAAGACGAAATGCAGAAGTTTGAAATACCTCGAGTTCTAATCTGTCTGTCGGCAAGTACATCATGCGACGGCTGTCGATGCGGAGTTCTAACACTGTCGAAAAGTGTCATGACAAGAAAAAGAAAAAAGTATTTATTTAAGGATTTGGTTGTGACGCTGGCTGGCTACGGTGCACGATTAGGTAGGTATGGCAGCACGGATTGCGACTCGCTTCCGTCTTAACTGGGTTACCGCTTACCACACCACTCGTCATCGCCAGTCTCTCCGCAACATACTGCTCATTATACAGCTGTGGCCCTACGTCATTTCAAATATATTCACAAATATTATTTATTTTTATTAAGTTTTAAAATAACCATAAAGTAATCTGTAATCCAGTTCTAATATTAAGAGTGATTGATACTAAGAACATCCATATCGAATTTATGCGCATTTATGTGAAAACAGCAAAGATATGATGAAACGGTAATATATAATACTTCTCTATGTCTTGGAGTTACAAGCGTTAAAGTTTTTTTTTTAATTATTGAAACAGTATACCACTTACTCTAAATAAGCTATTCAGAAAATACGAGTTAAAATAACAGAGTTTAAAAACCTAAGTCGAGACCACCAAACCTTATGATAAGTTACGATTTGAATACCACAACAAACCGTAAATTATGTTGGACAAATTGCTTCTAGTAAAGTGAAATTGCAACATAATTTATACCGTTAAATGAATCTAAATAAAATTTATCCGCTCTACTATAACCTAGAGACTGAATAGCTGGGCCGATTACAAATAGTGAGATGTCATTTTATCAATATACTCTACAGTCCGTCGAGCTTGTTTGTTTTAATTCAGTTTCATACTTAATTTATGTATAGCTTGTATTTTACCTGAATACGTAAACTGCAGTATAGCACAAGTATAGCACAAGTATAGCGGAAGTAAAAGTATCAATGCAATCGATTCAACTATTCTCGAGTTATAACGACAGTCAAATCTATAGCAACTTTTTCATTATATTTGTACATATTAAATATTTTATATACTTACATAAGTGCTGCATTTACTAGAACAGTGTAATGTAAATTGTGCATTTTACCCCGCCATCCCTTACATTAAGAGAAAAAGATTTCAACGACTCACAACATCTTGACCTATGCTGGATAAAATTTGAAGGACGCTGGTGGACACACATGCTCTAACAATTTACGCTTTCGTGGCGCATATCATATTTCTACTGGGTTAGTTATCAGCAGGTTTCCTTTTTTTATTTATCCTTCGTGATTATGACAAAATAATACTCGGTTTAGAAATTGCGCTGTAAGAGAAATATGTGCGTTAAAGAAAACGTTGAATAATAAAATTGAAAACACTATTTTTCTTTGGTATACCAAAACATAACTTTTTCAATTGCTCTGTAGCACATGTTCAAAGCAGGCATGTGGTAAGAGTTTACGTGAGTATCAAGGCAAATTTATATCGAATAGAAAGTGCCAGGTTCTTGACATACTAAAGAAAAAGGGGATAAAAATTATCTGTAAGGAGTCTGTATGCGTAGGTAAAGGGTAAATGTAGAAAAGCAAGAAAAATCTTCTATAAGTGTGCCGATTTGAAATTCGTTATTACCTACTCCACTAATTTACAACCCTAAACCATTCAAATAATTCATTAATTAAAAAAATCTTTCAAGTTTTATCGCTTGTATAAATTACTGAAAAAGTTATAACTTACAATGCATCTACTATCTCATTTAAATTCCTGAACTGAAGATAACCAGTTTACATTAACTACTGCTATAGAATAAGAAAGCACCCTTGTTTTCACTCGTTTGCAAAGTAAACCACGTTGCAGTACTGCTGCAGGATAGCAGAATTTGCAAGGCTTCACAATAATTATGTTAATTAATTAACAATACTAATTAATAGACTTAATACATTAATAAACAATAGTTAATTAATTAACATAATCAAAATGATAGTTTACCGGGTAATTAACATAGCTCTATGGATCAAAGATTTGGCACTCAATTCGCTCCTATTGGACCAAAGTGCCAACATATTTATTATTTAAACATACATAACACTACGTTCTCCTTTAAAAAAATGTCAATCGCGCTTTCTTGTTAAATAATCTTCACAATTAAAACTTCTCAGTTTGATCAAGTTATCATAATTATGTTTTTTAAAGAAAGGATATGTTAAATAATATTGCAAAGGAATTTCATTAAAGTTTGTTAGAAACATCGTACTGATATCGGAATCAGGTCAATTTCCAAGAGATCGCGCACGCAACGGATAAGAATCGAATGAAAAAGCATGTCTTGCTTAGTTTATTATTCTATATCAACTAGTTTGCGTAAATGTCATCATCAAATTCTCAAAAAGCTCTACAATAATATTTAAGTAAATAACATTCTGATAGATATTTAACGTAAATTAATCGTTATAGTGTTTAGTTTATCCGCCAGTAGTAGCATAATTACAACAATTACTTTCCAAATAACATATTTCGTTATGTCCTTATGCCTTTAGGAAAACAGTATGGGCTTAAGTAGTTTACTATACTTTAACGTAATATCTTATAGTTAAAATAACTTAATAACTAACTGGAGTGGCGCAGTGACCCCCTTGGCCTCCGGTAATAAAAGTCTCTAACTTTTTTTCGATCTCGTGCCATGTTGAAGCAAAGCCAGTCTTGAACTTGGAGGTCATTTTTCATTCTCTCATCTCTTCTTTACTTCTCATTTGTAAAATAATAACCTAATTATTAAGTAATCTAACTATATACTAAAAATGTACTAAAAATAAAATTTTGTACCTACAAACAACCCAATACTTGGTTTTTAAAAGCATTTAAAAAACGTTTTACATTCCGAGATTGGTAAGCCAGTGTTGAATTTGGAAGAATTATATTTTAGCTTAACAATAGAGATTTTAAGCTGAAATAAAAAACATATTCTTCAAGAACATAAAATACAATGAAACAAGGCAAAGCAGGGCTACATATAAATAATTCGTATTTAATTTCCTACGCCCGAGGGCGTAGAAAGGTAATAACTTTTAAGGTTATATACCTTTTATATGAGCGTAATATCCGCATAGGGCGTCCGGGACATGCGCACTGTTTCGATCGATCGGTTTTCCTTACGATGCGCGTTTGAAGTAATGCCATCTATTACATTGCAATATATAATAAACCACATCGGGCTTAGTTTACAGAAATAGCAGCGGCTACCACCTAGTAATGAATACATGGGGTCTTACATTTTTGTTATCAGTTATTTTAAGTGTTAACAAGTTTAGAATATTTAACAGTACGTGTTACATTACAACTGGACCTTTAAACTGCTAGACCACGATCGAATGGTCGAATACAAGAAAAAGTATACTCTATTTGAAATACGTCTAAACTGTTATTTAGGATTTCAGAAAACATTGTTGAAAATTCAATTGAAATTCGTTAAACTCGTTAAAGCTGAGAAAACTTACCTTTTGTGTCTGTAATTATGGTCCAACCAAGCCAAGGATCTCTCGGGGCAAGAGCATTAAATGACGCTGTGCGGGGCTCAGATCGAGAAAAAAAAAGAAAAAATAATAATAATGTTTGCTACAACGCAAAAACTTATTAAAAATTCAAAATCACAACTTAAGTTAGCTGTTTATTGCTTCTTAGTTAATGGCTTATTCACTTAGCTACAATCCTCGTCAAAGGCGTAAATCACAGTTTCAAAACACTTACGCTCGGTTCTTAAAGATTTGACCTTGAAATTGTTATTCAACTAACACTCCCGTTAATTTGATCGCTATGTTAAAAAAATATCATATTTATTACAAACAGACGTTCTTGCAACCTAAATTATGTTAATCAACTATTAATTAGAGATGATTCGTAATTTTAATTGATAGACCTCTCAGAAATCTTGCTATAATCATGCTTTACAAATGAAGACATGACAGAACGTTCGTGTTCGACGCTCATTTATTTCTCAGTAAAAAGGCTTTAAAAAATTCCTTGTGACATTATTTTATGCTGAAATTTATTCTTTTTAAATTGTACTCCCACGGGAAGTATTTAATGATGCAGAAAACTAATTACTAGTAAATACTGGTGACATATTTTGCCCGTTATGTAATAAAAAACCTTTTCGATATCGATTCATATATTTACCATGATGTTATTATTTCTACGTTTTATTCCATTTCATATTCTGATCGATTTTACGTTCGAATTTCATATAAAAAGCGCTTCTACACATTCGTTATACGGTTACGTCGCAATGAATAAGCACCTTAATGATGTTGAAGCGCTCTTTAATTTAGCAGTCGTTCCATTGCAGTAAACATTACGGACAGAGCTTTTTATAACTCATCACGAATTCGCACAAAGCAGAACTGGTTAGATTTTGAACCCAGCATACATTGCAGTGCCACGTTAAGTATAAAAATCTAAAAATCCTCAAAAATACTCTCATAAAACAGAGTGCAAAAAGTTTAGTAAAAAAAACTCTCACTCTCACTCGGTCCTCTTTTGATTCTACTAGATTTTAATAGGTAGTTAAATAACATCACGGAAGCTGCTTGCTTTGCCGGCTTTTAAAAAAATTGTCTCAGTTATCTGCAATAGTTCCAGCTTTATAACGTTTTACTCTTTGAAAGATTTAGTTAATTTAACTAATCTACCTCTTAAACTTATCACCTAACCATCCCTTTGCAGACTAAAGTTTATTGATTTTTAAATACCTACGTGTTCGTACTGTAGACGACGGTATGTAAACGAAGCCTTATAAGGTACAAGGGGGCAACAGAGATCAATACACGTAGACGTATGACCTTACGAATTAAATAGAACATGACAATATTCAGATCCTGTTTTGTTATATCTCTTTTTAAATTTTAACATTTAAGGGGTAGATACAATGTTATTTATTAATAAAGGAGTAGTAAGAAAGAGAAAAATTCAACAAGAAATGGGATAAACCCCTAAATGTAGATGTTTTGGTAATGATGCTATGTATATTTCATGCCCATAAATTATTGCTAGTTGATGACTAGACAAATATGTAAGAATATAAAAGACGTTATTGCCACGAATTCATCAAAGCACAATGTACATTGCCCATTTCGTTCTTATCAATTCTTATGTTACAAGTAAATAAAATGTAATCCAACTCCAAATATTTGCAGTAGAGGCATTGCGAACTCACGGTAATATCTAAACACAATATTGACAATCGATATAACCTCGAAAAACTGTACGAAAAGCAAGTTAAATTCTTAACAATACAAAACTTTAACAATAGAATATTAATTTAATTAAGGCTAGTGGCTTGGGATAAATTTGGAAAGCTGTAATAGATTACAGCTTTCCAATTATACATTCTCGTTTCGAAAATAACTTTATGGCTTTTATTTCATCCGACATATACGTACAAAAGCTTATTTGTTTTATGGCTTACAATTAAGAACATTACAAACATAATATTCTTAAAAAATATCTTAAGTATGTTCAGTTGTTGACAAGTACATTAAATAACCTAAAAATGATAGATTAAATCAAAACATAAAAATTATTTTAAGTATAATTTCGCCATAATTTTCGCTTAATCGAAAATATTGAAAGTCTCTTGATATATTGGTAAAAGAAACCCAAACTTGGCTCCTGAATTAAACAAATATTTAAATAAGCCATAGATATTTCTACCAAGTTTTCATAAACATTGATGCAAGGTTTGATATGTTTCATGTCATACATGGATTATCAATGTAGTTAGAAATATCATAATTATTTTTAATCAAAGATTTGGTCGTCGCAAACAATTGCGTAACAATTCTCTACTTTGTACCTGTAAATTATATCATCATCCTCGTAGCGCGTAGACGGTTCGTAGCTCTTTTGGTGCTACGAATACAATTACATATAAATTTTTTATACTATTTTCTATTTAATATACCTTACTAAACTATAATTAATGCAATTTAATTATATCTATTTAAAAGTCGTGATTTCTTGTAACTGCAATGTGTTCAGTTGATTTATCGAAACATGATTATATTTTTAACTTAAAATAATAATTCATAATGCCTTTTTAATTTGAAATTAAATTGACTCACTCATAGTTTAATAACATAATCTGCAAGTGTTGATTTAACGCTCAGTTACTGATATCAATACATGTTATTGATATCAGCAAAAATCTAAAAATGTTTTCTTTTTTTATAAAAACCGATTGATAATCATTTGGTTTTTTGTTCAAATACAGTATACTGTAAAAGTAATGTTTTTACAATATATTGCAACAGGTCGACGCAGCTTTGTTCCGATGATCTGAAACTAATATGTAGCGAGATCAAATTATATATCTATCTACTATCTAACATAAAAACGTCAAAAAAAAAAAGATTAATTTTAAACGCTCTTTACATCATAAGCAGCTAATTTAATAAATAATAATTAGTAAATGAAATACAAAATTCATTGTAAACTTCCGCTTACGAAATATACTTAGCGATTAGACCTTGATTAAATGCTTTTCCTCTTTAAAATGTGTGTAACAAATTCCACGTTGCGAGTTTTTTTCTTAAACTTTTTAGCCTTCCTGCTACCCCTCTGGAGATTCTATCATTGATCATTCATATATTGATCATCTGATTCATATTTTTGAACACAGAACGTCTGTGGGTGTTAAATAATAAGAAAAAATTAACATAAGTTTTTCTTATTATTTACATTTTTATCATTTAAACTTATTCATCAGATTTCTACATTAAGTTAAATAAAAAGGCTTCGTGTAAGACATGACCTGAGTAGATATTTAAGTTTTGAGTAATGATTTCACTCGAACGAGAAATAATCTTTATTTCTATTTCTGCCCGACTTCTGAAAAAATCATCTTTGGTTGCGATGTCCAATCAGTATTAGATTAAATGCAAACAGAAGTTTTAACAACCCAAATTATGTTAACCAACTGTTAACTACAGGTTAATCGTAATTTAAATTAATTGACCTTTCAGCAACCGACCGTTAGTATGCTATATGTTGTTTTCGTTTATTTGAGTACACTTCAATGAGTATAAGTTTTGAAGTAATATAATATGCAATAACATAATAATATGTTTAGATAAAACAATCGGGCAGCGCTCGCTCCCGATCGATAAACAATGAGAGTATCTCGGCATTGCCGGCGCGTGACTCACAGACGGACAAACATGCAATAAGGTTAATTGACGCGATGTGACGTCACGCTATCTGCGCCGCGCAGCCGTTCTGTTTCATATACTACTAAATATTCACTCAATAGAATATTTGTCAATTTATATTTTAATTGTAGCACAATAATCTTCAACAACTTCAGCACAAAATTTCACCTGTCTTTAATAAGTTATCAACTTTCGTATCTATGAAATATACAAGTAATAGTTAATTTGATAAACCGAAAACTGGACTGACTATAATCATCATCACACATATCACCTATGACACTCCGGAGAAGATACGAATATAATAACACCTCACTCGTCAGCATTGACCAAGCCATCTAGACACGAGGTCATAATGAAATGCGTATTCTCCTTCGGAGTGTCATAGGGATGCAGTCAGTAGGTACAGTCACACAGTACAGTTTGTGTCAAAATTATTAACTATCGCTTGTTAAATTTTACTTAGATTTTTTTTATACAAGACGGTGGCAAACGAGCACCTAAGTGACCGCTACCCATAGGCATCTGTAACAAGCATTTGCTAGTTGCAGATACGTTGCCTACCTTTAATAGACAAAGGAGAGGATAGAAAGAAAAATGAACATTTCCTTCCCAATCAATCCCCTTACCCGTCAAATCCTCTTTCCTTTCCCAACCTTTCCTTATAATAAAATGGCGAGAAAGGGAAGAGGACTAAAATTAAGCCTTCAGCACTTCACTCATAGGATGAAACGAAGAATACTTCTACTTCACGCCTGTCTTCTGTGAGGTCGTGATATTTCACCGGTCGAACGGGCCATTCGTGCAACACATCTCGTTGTGGCGGACTCTACAATCGTGGAGACAAAAATGTTTATCTTATTTCTTACTCCTGTTTTTTCTCAAACCCTTTACAAAGTTTTCTTATCTCTTCTGTATAGTTAATTTAGTTAGTTAAGGGATTGGTCTGATTATAATGGGCTTAAGAGCTTCAATCTCAAGTAACCCTTGAGTGAGATTTTAAACCTTAAATGTTATATATACATTCTTGATTTTATATACGATATTGCTTTGTGTGGCATTCCATTGTTACCTAACTAACTCGAGTCGTTCAGCAATGAATCACCGGATATGCGTGATGCATTCGATGCTTCTTGTTGCTTTTATAAGAAATGTTACTCATTTCTCGTCGAAGACATATAAATCAAACTGCTTCTAATTTAATTAAAAAAATAAAACTAAACCTGACTCACTGTATGGCATGACGACCTCTATGACACTCCAGAGTAAAATACGAATCGAATGATACCTCACTCTTCAAAATCGGCCAAGCCGTTTATACGGACCTTTCGATGTCATAGTACATATAAAGGTGAAAAAGTATACATAAACATTACACAAAGATAAATTTAATCTTATTTTCCTTGTATAACAACGTGGCCAATCTTTATCGTTTGACCGCTCATCCATCAACATAAACCGCTTCACGTCTGTTTATTGCCACGCAGCCTGGCATATGGACTAACAAACAAATGATATCTGTTGAATGTGATTGAGATGAAAAACAGAAATTCTTACAACCGTTTTCATACTATTGGGCCTCTGAAAAGTTTATAATCTTAAGTTACAATGATGTCACACAATCTTGTAAGTAAAAATAAAAATATCTTTGTGTTAAGATAATTTTTCGAGTTTCCACAAACCTTAAATTCAAATTATTATCTTTAATTTTAATCCGGTAATGACGATCATGACATTAAGACAAAGTTATGAAATTATTCTATTACCATCCTTTCCTCATTAAGGTGCGAATTTTTAAATTAACCAGACATTTTAGAGTTGAAAAAAATTACATCGAAAAATTCATGGATAGGTGGATACTAACACCAAACAATAACTATCGACTATAAGCTACCCGGGAATCATCAATAACGACTGACGTAACATAATTTACTTTTGATTTGGCGAGTAGTTCTTTTTTAATTAGCGCGTCGAGAGTCGATTATTGGCAGCTCCGACTCTGTGAATTAAACATCCAGTTGGTTTTGTTTTTATTGCAATTTGTTTATAGAAGTGCTCTTCAATTTTGAGCACTTATAGTTTTCGTCACTTGTAATTTCTTTATAGTAGAATAGACAGGCTATCAGGACAGACATATATCATGTTGAGATCAACGACAATTTTACCTCAAACGGAGTTTATGTGGTCTCCAGGCCGTATTTGGACTAACTCGCAACTGCCGAGTCACCGATATCGTTCAATAGCTTAGTGTTTGAGTCATCCTGTAATAGATATTACGATTAAATAATTGGTGTTGGATTTACCTCCGTGTTTCCTAATATGTGACATAATAAAGCTAAATAATTTCTTAAACTTACAAATGGGACGATCTTTAAAAACTAAAAATGAATATGATTATTCTCATACATTGCTTGCTTTGTTGATACTTTCTTGTCACCCTTGACATCCACTTTACACCTTAATTATTTGTCATTTTTCTAAAATTTGGGACCAATACTCTGATGGCGACTGATGAAGGGTGTCGAAGAAGAAAACGTTATGCGCCGATCTTGCTTAAAGGTAGGAAAATGGGCAAGACAATTATGATGACCTTTATTAGAGAGAATTATGATGATATTCTTTTAAACTCTGTTTATCATTAACAATGAAACACTCGATAGAGATTTTTTTTATAGAATAAGGGAGGCAAACGGGCAGTGGGTCGCTCAACATTAAGTGAACCGACGCCCATGGACATCCGCAGCACCAGAGGAACTGCAGATGCGTTGCCGGACTTTAAAGAAGTACACCCTCTTCTTGAAGGCCCCTAAGTCGAATCGGTTTGGAAATACCGCTGGGGAGAGATCATTCCACAACGTGGCTGTTTAGAAAATTAAAAAAAAATACCTTAAATAAAACGATCAATTGTACTAAACTTGTATATGTTTTCAATCTTTAGCCATATTTAAAAATAATTTTGTCCATTACTTCTTTTCATTACTTCAGATATTTAAAAAAGTATGTAAACTAATAATTTCTTATTATATATCAATTTAAAAGTATTTAAAAATACAAAATATTCTTTTTTATAAATTTGAAATGCTTGTATAATCTCTATGTGGCCCTTTGACAATTTAACCTCTCTGTACGTGTTGGCCGGAAGCGACGGCCATCTTGTTTACTGCGCTTGCGCCTTACGTTCAGTTAAAAAATACGCTTCACGTATAAATATTATTGCAATATGTTATCATTTTTGTGTCATATTGTAACATTGTTTTGAGTTGCCATCACAAGCAAACGTATCAAATTTCAACAGAAACATATGTCAATTGTTACTGAATGAATGCGTACAAAATGAAAATTAAATAAATGTTCGTTCATTTGTTACAAAATAGCAAGGAATGTTGAAATTATCAGAAATCGAATCGGGAAGAAGAAAAACAATAATAACCATAGCTTCATTTACTATTAGACAAGTATTTTGATAGATTATCTACTACCTTTGTATTTTGTAAAGCTACTTTAACGAAACTGTTGTAAACTAATTCAAAGCATTATAAAAATGTACCCTGCTTTAAAAAAAATAGACAAATATTTGGGCATTTTAAAATTCTTCAATAAAAATTAAGGACAAAAATATTTTCAACTGTTGTTGATTCATTTTCATTTCATTGAAAAAATTTCAACTGCAAGAAAGTTGAAGTATGAAACGCCATCAGCGAAAATATATTGTATTTTCTACCAGTTTTTAAAATCCCCTTGACACCCTTCTTTAATAGGATGGAGGGGGAAATGGATTTTACGGAAGAATGGATCGGAAAAAGAAATTCCTTGTTCTGTTTATGCTCTCTATCGATTAATGGTGGGCAAAGCATCTGCAACTCATTAACTTGTTGCAAATGGCTATAGGTAGTGGTCATTTACATCAGGTGACCTGTCTGCTCGTTTGCCATCTTCTTCCTTAAAAAAATGAGAGCAATTCAGTTTACTTACAAGAAGAAAAAACCAAGTGAGCTTTAGACCACACGACTGAAGTGAAACTTCTTTAGCTCCGTCTATATGTATGTATATTATCTATATATATTTGTATGTCTGTATGTACCATATGTATGTTTATATAAGAATAATATATACATGTACATTATATTATTATACATATATACATTTTATACATACATTTAAATTTATTATTGGTTTTCATTGATAAAGTAATATTTTTGAGTATTTTTTTTTTCATTTTATTTATTATTTTTATTATCGCATACATATACATATACGAGGGTGAATCAAAAAATTCTTGGAATCAATATTAAAAAATGCAAAGATTTAAATAATAATATTT
>DWLR01002852.1:0-14576 GCA_018246295.1 Papilio alexanor hazarajatica | reverse complement strand
TATATATATATATATATATAAAGATTTGATTGATCATTCCAAATAAACTCTCAAGAGAAAAATATTCTATCGGTGAGTAACATACTTTATATTTTATAGGTCTATCTATGTATCCGAGCGATGCGGAGGCATTAAGAGGATAGCTAGTGAAAAATATTTTTACATTATGTTCAAAACTAACTTCACAACGATTCCTTTTGATATTGTTATTTAATCACATATGTTAACATTTCAATGTGCAAATTTAGCAACAGACCTTATGCAAAATAACAACATTTATTATAATATTTTATGGTAGAAGTTGGTAAATGAGCAGTCAGGTCACCTGATGTTAAGAAATGGATACCCATAGGCATTTGTAACGAGCTAATGAGTTGCAGATGCGTTGCCTACCTTTAATGGACAGAGGAGAGGATAAATGTTAATACTTAAGCGAGTCAGGCAAGTTTTCATCATGCTTTAGTCTCAATATACTAACATGTGGAAGTGAACTCTAAAAGCGCCCTTCTCAAAATAGATAAGTAAACTAAGTTGCCTTGCTATTGTGTTTTCATGACTGCAGTGCAATTTGTAACTAGGCCCATCCCCCAGGAGCTTCTACAAGTCTTAAACATTTCAAGAAGAAAAGCATCGCTTTGTGTACAAAGATAAATATTGTAATGGATAAAATATGAGATTTTTGAATTAATTTCAACAACTGTTTCACCATTATAAAACAACATTTGGCAAAAGTAAATGTCTATTTGTTATTATTTATGTAAATATTAATATGTTACCCCAGTGATTCCAGATATCACAAGCTAGTATTAAAATTATTTAATGTATTTGTTTCATTAAGTAAAATGTGGGAAAACATTATCTTTTTTATTTTTATTGATATAATGGGACAGGAGAAATGAAGTATATTATTTTATAAACCATAATAGCAACACATTCATGTTGATAAACAAGACTTTTGTAAAGAGATAAAAATTAGCGCGCGATGTTAAGTTTCTGAACGCAACATGGCGGCCTCACTAAAATGACAAAAGATCTATTTAAAGCATAAATAGACAAATTCCATGCTATTATTGATATTTTAATGAAAAATGTATCAAATAAAATCTTTTCTAATAAACTATGCGCGCTGTTTTACATCAAAATTATTTTATGAAATGCCGCCATCGCCTCACTATATACGTGGTGTATTGTATAACTTCGCGTCGCATAAAAATAAACCACCAGTAGGCAGACATAATTAGGAAACTAAAAATAAGGGCTACTATTAAAAAAGATTCGGACAATATTATAAAACAACTTTCACTCGAAACATTCTTGTAAAAACATAATACTATCAGAGATATTTCAATTACAAGTGATGAAAATTAAGTTTGCTCAGAAATCAGAGGGAAGCCATTACACGACTCCCAGGGAGATTTAGCTTATGAGCATTTTAGCATAAAATCTTTAAAATTAGCTTAATTTTGCATCAATTTTGTATGAAATGTTAATTAGAGTAAAAGATTCTTACTCGCGATTTCTTTTTCAAGTTCTTCCTTGCTAATGTCTGCCATTTTTCTTGAAGTAAGTAGATTCCGCCAGCGACACTTCCAAGGCAGCCACACAATAATATACCTACGCGCTAGATGCTACACGGCGTCCTACCGAAAGTTGACGAACGCACGCTCGGGAGTATTCGGGTCCAAAACAATCAACTGAAGATTGTTGTAGTTATAAGCATTCTGCCCTTAGTTGACCAGTAGAAATTATTACTTTTTGTATATTTTTTTTACAGTAAAATATTGCAATTGATTAGAACATTACTAAAGCAACCAAATTCATTTCCCGCTGTTTAAATAATCGGAGAATAATTTTAAAAATATTAATGTAACACTATTTTGTTACACTTGCTCCGCTGACATTTCGAGTAAAACGACATGCAACAAAACGTCACTTGTCAAAACCATGTGTATTTTGATTGTTGTAAGAATTAAGTTATAACCTTTTTTCGATATAAATATTCTTCTTTTTAGCTTACTAATTCACTTTACAGTGAAATCTAAAAATGGCAAAAGTTAAAAACAAACGTAACTCTGGAATGGCCGACAAGGTTCATATGAAGAAGAAAGCCGAAGCGAATAAGAAAAAATTAAATCCATTTGAAGTTCATATTAACAGAGAAAAATTAAAAGTATTAGGGAAAAAATCCAAACATGATCGAGGTTTGCCTGGAGTTTCTCGTGCCAAAGCTATTCAGAAGGTATTTGTTATCCAATTTCGTAACGTTCATTTGAATTACTTAATTTCAACTGACATATGAAGGGCCACTTTATATAAAAATAAGGCTTGTCGTAGGTTTTGCAGTCCCTCTAATATTTTTTTCACCATTCTATTTAATTTTAAACGCTTGTGCTAGGCTATGGGAACCGACAATAGATGAATGGGGGGATTAGGATCCACAACCTCATGATCGTTAGTCCATATCTTAAACCAATAGGCTGTTGACGCTTCAACCGGTACAATTGCCTGTAAGTGTTGTGTTGGTAAATTTACCAAATGAACACATTGTAGTAAAATGTGATTTGAAAGACATTTTATTTTAAATTATAAAAAAAATTAAGTGTAATCAACATTTTTAAAAATTAATTAAAATAAATCTTTCTCTTAAATCTTTTAAAATTTAGGTATACTTAGGTAATTGTCTAATTTACAGCATTAATTGAAATTTATTTAAGCATACTTAGGTAATTGTCAAATTTAAAGCATTAATTCATTAGTCACAAAAAAAATACATCATTACAATTTCACATAAATACTTAAAATTTTAGAGAAAGGAAACTCTTGGTGTTGAAATGAAAGTTATGAACAAGACAAATGCATTCATTGATCGGCGAATTGGTGAGAAAAACACACAGTTGTCGGCTGAAGATAGGATGATAGCCAGGTTTGCAGCCGAGAGAGCAAAGCAGCACAGTAAGAAGAATATCTACAATTTGGCTGATGATGAGATTTTGACACACAGGTACTGACAATTTTTTGTGTCCTCTTCCTGTATTAACTGTCTGTCTGTAATTACCTTTTGTAGGTAAATGAGTTATCTCAACACTTTTTTTTTAATATGTATCACTCCAATTGTCGAGTTTGTATGATTATAATTTTACTAGCCCTGTTGTAAACTAATATGAACTATTCTAAACTAACTGCAAATTGTGAATTTAATAAATTATTTAAAATTACTAATATTTTTAATCCCCGAGTCATTGATATTAAGAAAACCTCTATGGCTTCACTAAGCACCTGTTGAGACAGTTCTCTGACTGAGCAGATTTATGTTTTAATTTTGTAGAGGCCAAACTCTGGAACAGATAGAGAAGTTTGATGATCCAAGGTCTGATGATGAAGAGGATGAAGGTGGAAAACGATTTGGTGGTCTGGATGGTAATTGCACTTTCAGTTTCATTGTACTGAACTGTATTTCTTATGATCTTAATGTAATCCATTACTGTTAGCCTTTGATATAAAAGACATTAGTAACTTTTATTTTATTAACACTTAATTTTTTTTTATTTGTTTTACTTCATAATTAAAATTCAATACTTTGATTTGTTTATTATTGAGTTCTATTTTTGCAGATGAATTTGTGTCAGAAGGTCATTTCGGAGGTGGTATTTTGTCTAAAACAGACGCTCAAGACGGTGCAAAATCGCACAAAGATTTGATAGAGCAATTAATTGCTGAATCGAAGAAAAGAAAAGCAGAGAAACAGAAAGAAAAAGAACAGACATTGGACTTGACAGAGAAGTTGGACAGTGAATGGAAGGACTTACAACCTGTTGTGTTTAAGAAAGCAAGAGTTGAAGAGGAATCTTTGATAGATAAATTGTTAAGCAAAGCTGATAAGGGGCAAGACTATGATAAGATGATGCGAGAACTTAAATTTGAGAAGAGAGGAACTGTAAGAATTCTTTCTTTTATATATTTTAATACCCGTGAAATTCTCACAAAAGACAAAATATATAAAATTTGCATAAAACATAAATAGTATCAAAATGTGTATCTGTGTGTGCATGGGTTGTATATTTGTTCATAGTGTTGTGTAATAGGCTCCCAGTTATGCTATTACTAGGAGAGTATGTAACAATGATTATCAGATGTAAAAACTGGTGCTAACTGCTATAATAATAAGCAATCATTGATAATACACAGTTTAAATAATTATTTTACTCTATTACTTTTTTTCAATTTATTATGTAGCCATCAGATGGATTGAAAAGTACAGAAAAGCAAGAAGCAGAAGAGAGGAAGAAGTTGGAAGAATTAGAGAGACAGAGGGAACAGAGGATGTTGTCAGAGGAAGAAGCAAGTGCGCCTAAAAGCACACAGGCCACTCCAAAGCACAGGTAATTAAAATAAAAATATATGTATTCAAATGGTGGAATTATGTTATAGATAATTTACTCAATGTATGCTATACTAGGCTCAAAATACCCTATTGTGTAAATAGTATTTATAATTCAAACTTACCTATGTCTATTTTAGTCATAATCTGTTACATTTTTTTCATACAAAGTTGTTGTACACTCTTGTTATTATGGAAAGTTCATAATTATTTAATCTAACTTTGACTTTCCACAGCTATGCTCTTTTAGCACCTTTATATATGTATTATTTTTTATTATTACCAGATCAGCTGACGACCTTGAGGATAACTTTGATTTGGAAGATGAGCAAGAATTTATGTTGGCCTACGATAAAGAAGGAAAACCTCTAGTACCTGAACATGTGCTAAAAGATTTCTCAGGTTAGTAATAATTTTTTTTTCTACAAGATTGCCACCTGCAAATGAGCAAGCGGTCACCTAAATGACCACTACCCATAGGCATCGCAACAAGCATTTGCGAGTTGCAGATGCGTTGCCTACCTTTAATAGACAGAGAAGAGGATAGATAGAAAAATGACCATTACCCTCTCCTATCTGTCCCCTTCCCCGTCAAATCCTTCTTCCCTTCCCATCCTTTCCTTATTAGAAAAGGGTGGGAAAGGTAAGAATACTAAAATTAGGCCTCCGGAACCTCACTCTTCAAACGAAACGCAGATAACTTCTACTTCACGCCTGTCTTCTGTGAGGTTGTGGTATTTCACCAGTTGAGTGGGCCATTCGTGCAACAGATGTTACTGTTGCGGACTCTACCACTGTTAAACAATATATATTGCAACTGATCTTTTAGGAACAGTCAATAAACTACAATAACTATTAAAATTAATAAACGCGAGAAAAAACAATGTTATTTAAAATTATATTAAGATTGTCTTTAGTGTGCATTATTTTTTGTTTTATTCCCCTAACCATAAATTTGTCCAAAAATAGTACACAAATAAAAACATCGTGTTTTATATTTTTAAATAGCGAAATCTATGTGAATACACAAGTTTTGCAAATTAAACGTTTAGCACCAACCAATTTTGAATATTGTTTTATTTGATACAGTTTTTAAGTTATATTAATTAATGTGTCCATTACAGTTCCAAATGCCAAACCTAAATTCGATGATGGAATATCAGATACGTCTTCAGAAGAAGAAGAAGTTAGTGACAGTGAAAATGAAGAAGATGAATCAGTAAATGAAGAAAACGATGATAAAGAAGACAATTGTGATGAAAAAACTAGCAAAAACAATGATATAAATGTTGATTCTGAAGATAGTTCTATCGGTAGTAATGAAAGTGAAAGTGATGGTGAAGAAATTGATACAAAATTGAATAACCATGAAGCAAATGGTAACAGTAATCATATTGAAAAACCGGAAAGTTCTGATGATGATGATGCCGATGTACCAAACATAGATGATGAATTTGACGATTTAAGGGACTTAAAAGAATCAGAAGACGAATCCGATGATGAAATAATTGAAGAGAACAGTGAAAAGATTGTATCGTTTTTCAATTTGAAATCTGAGGAAGGTGCTAATCTAAAAGTGAGTAATATGTAGAATTAATATTCCATCTTGTAAATGCTAATTCTAGTTTCACTGCAAATAGAACTCTCACCGGTTTTCAAATTTCTTGATACATTGACATTATAGCGTGGGGAGCTTTTTACTGTTTTATTCTATTAAATTCTATTGGAATTTCTATTTGGTTAATGAAATTTTGAATTTATTCAAAGGCTGCACCTTACATATAAGGTGCGGCTCAATAGAGGAAGTACCATGACGTCACAAAATATTGAAGTATTTATACTTCTGCATTTTGACTGATTGTAGATCTGGAGGTCCAGTCTTCTTCAAATCGCACGCCGCAGGTCGTGGTTTCGATTCCCACCCAGGACAAACATTTATGTGCATGAACATGTCTGTTTGTCTTGTGCCTGGGTGTAATTATCTATATATGTATGTATTTACAAAAGAAAATTATTAATATATGTAGTCTATCAGCTATCTGGTTTCCATAGCACAAGCTCTGCTTAGTTTGGGATCAGATGGCCGTGTGTGAATAATGTCCAAAAAAATTGTGCCTTTGTTTCCTTCTGTGTTAATTTTTTTAATTAAATATTTATCTACTTATTTACAACAAAATATTATTTACAGGAATTACTTAGGGGAAAATCGCCATCTCAACAATCGGCAGCCCTACAAGAATTAATAAAAAGCTACGACCCGGGCTTATCGGATAACAATAAAGAGTTGTTGAGTCGATTGTATGCGCACATGCTGCAATATGTTAACGATCTCTTCTCAAATTTGAAAGATGAAGGAGAAATTATGAAGTCATTTCTAATATTCAACAAACTGGTCCCTCACTTTTACGACTTGGCTCACACCAACAAAGTATCGGCGAAGAAGTTTATGTGTGATCTTTTAAAAGAGAAGCGCGATAAGTTCAAAAAGAATCCGAAAAAAGTACCCGATTTGGACACTTTGATATTTTTCAAACTTATTTCTATCTTGTATCCAACTTCAGACTTCCGGCATCCAGTTACGACGCCATCTTTGATTTTTATGTCGGAAATTTTAACTTATTGCAGATTCGAAGACGCATATTCAGTTTCTAGGGGTCTGTTTATCACCGCATTAATCTTAGAATACACGGTTTTATCTAAAAGATTAGTCCCGGCCGCCATTAACTTTCTAAGAGGCATTTTGTATTTAAGCGCGAACACTTCTGTATTAAATCCTATACAAGTTGTGCCGCCATTTCGTTTACACAAAGACGTAAAAATTTTGAATTTGGTAGACGATTGTTCTCAGATGACGTTAGAAAACAAAATGTCCGCGAAGGATTTAACACGCTCCGACATAGACAATGCGTTCAAAATTAGTTGTTTGTTGAATTGTGTTTTAATGTTGAAAGAGTTTTTTGATAATTGTAATGAGATGGAAGCCCAAGAGGCTATTTTCGAAGCCCATATAAAATTACTCAGCAGACTGGACTTAGATTTGTATCCGAAGAAAGTTGGTAGTAAAGTTTCAGAGGTATTACAACACATGAAAGAGAGTTTAGAAGTCAAAACTTATACACCATTGGCAAGGGAGAAGGTGAAACCTAAAGTGTTGAGGTTGTATGAACCTGACATTCAGGAAGTGTGAGTTGTTTATATTTATTTGTTTATTTATTCTACTTTTAAAGGGATGAATTTAAAGTTTAAAACATTCTCAGACAAATCGAGAATGAGAATTCGAATACATGTAATACAATAATAATATAAAAAATAAAATAAAATAACAAATATTTCATGACTCAAAGTTAATTTAATTTATTTACTGTAATAACAGAAATAATAAGAATTTAGAGAGTATTGTCGAAAAACATTTTTCAAAATTTTATTACAATTTTCGCAAGAAACTATAATCAGACGCTATCTAGTGAAATAGGGATATAAATTAAGGAGTGATATTATATTGAGTTTCCAACTTGTTTTTAAAACCACTTTTATCCACAGATTTACTGGCAGTAAGAGTTCAAAGCTATCACGTGAAAAGGCAGAGAAAGCCAGGCTGCAAAGCAGGTATAAGAAGGAAATGAAGGGAGCTCTGAGGGAGATAAGGAGGGACAAGGCGTACATCGCTTCGGTGAAGATAAGGCAGAAGATTCAAAGGTATGAACACAAATCTTTGTTATTTATTTATTTGAAACCAACAGAATCCCGTGACTTAACCTATCTTACTCCAGCTTTGTGACAAATGATTCATAGTATAGTATATTTTTGTAAGATCAAATCTCTTTCTCTGTATAAAAATTCTTCAATTTTTGTGTGACCTTTAGGCTGTGAAAACCCTAAATAATATATATATATATATATTAAAATTCACATTTATAATATTAATGTAAAGTCAATCCATGACTTATGTAGATATGTAATTAAACTTAACATTGAAATTAAATTAATTTTACGGATCTAAGTTTCTGCTTCCAAAGTCGCTTTAAGTGCTCAAAGCTTCGTATTAAGACGAAATAAATATTAAATTAAACGCTATAAAATACGTAAAATAAGTTTATTTTGCGCAAATATAAGCTTGGTCAAATGTTTACGAGTTTAGAACTTTGGCGATGTTAATGTGTCTTTTTTGTAAATACATTGATGTATATTCTGATATTTTTTCTATTCTAGTGATAATATCCGCAAAGAGAAGGTTAAACAGATCTACAAGGAAGCCTCAATACAACAGGGAGAGCTGAACAAATTGAAAAGAATGAAATGACATTTGAATTAAACTTTATTAAAACATTATGTAAATATAATGGTATAATAAACAATACGTCTTTTTTTTAGACCATAGAGCACCATAAGTAACGTATTTACAACATTAATGTTGCTAGACGAAAATTAATAAACACCATGGGATTATATTTATGTAAATAGGTCTCTTGAAAGTAGATTTCGTTGTTACAATACTGCTAAGAAAAAACACAATATTAGCGGAAACCAAGGTGTTATGATAAGGTTTTGACTAATTTGCACTTGAATTTAATTTTATAACTGTAATGAAAACACGGTTTTGGTACTAAAATAACATACATAAATATTTCTATCATACACAATTAGTTTAATCGGTAATGATACTCAAGTAAGCTTAATCAAAATGCATCATAATACCGTTAAAAGGTTGTATATAAAAAAAAAAACAAACTAAAAAAATATGTATTTCAAATGAATAAAATTTTTCACTTTGATTATAAAAAACAAATGCCACTTTCTCAACAAAAATATATCAGGTTATTAAAAATTAATAATCAAATTAAAATTAAAAATAATGTTATACACTTTTAATATGTACTGTGTCATATACAAATATTTGCAAGTTTTCAATAAAACTGTGATGATTATAGAATTACATAAAAACTTTTACAACTTAACAATACTTAATTAAAAATAATAATTATATTTTTATCGATTTTTCTTTGACTTACGTATTTAAGTAACATGTTTTTTTTTATAAACTACGTGACTAAAATCTCACCTGAATGTCTGATATCAAAGGAATGTATGAAATTTTTTGTCTTTGGTGGAATAAAGATATGAAATTAAATTTATTTTGTATAGAATTTTAATATCTGATGCTGTGTGAAGCTGGATCTAAAACAGTAATAAACTTTCAAAATTGAATTTCAATAACAATAAGTTTAAATTACAATTAAACTATAACTTGAACTTTACATATACAACTAGTAAAGTAGAAATGCACCCAAACTATCTACCATCTTTACTGCGTCTTGGGTTCATCTTTGTTGAGTTCCCAGATGGAATGGTTAAGGCAGGTAGCGAACGCTAACCAGCAAAGATACGGAGTCATCAGGTAAGCAGTATTTGTGTTAACTTTAAAGAAACTAACAGCACAAGCTGCGGCTGCCACATCTAGTGCCAATATGTGAATGAATGCCTGAAAAAAAAAAACTATTATTAAAAAACTATATTATGGATGAAGAAAGATTGATAAGACAAATATATATCTTGCAAATGTTAAATATATATAAAATATGTAATATCTGCCCAACTCTCTGGATTATGTGTCATGATATAAAAAAAATTACCCAGCCAATTTTGTGCATCCCAAAGAATATTGGCGTCCATGTCCAATTCAAAACCAATTGGCCTCCATACAATGCTAATGGTAGTACAGCTTCGTCTGAAAAGTAATTTTTTTTGTTTATTAATGAGTTAAACAAAGTGGACAAATAATCCTAACAAAACAAAATTAGTTATATATAAATGAAGTAACGTTTTTATGTCAATTGTACTGTGCAATTAAGTAAAAAGGCCAACATTACCGGTAAAACCGCCACAATCTTTGTAAACCATATAAGATGCGTAGCCCATTCCCGTGTACAAGGCAGTCCACGCTGGTCCGAAAACCCAATTGGGAGGAGTCCAACTCGGTTTTCGAATAGTTTCGTACCATGCATTACTCTTTTGATTTTTCACCTGACCAACCATCGTTGTTGCAGCGCCCACCCATCCACCAACATTTGGAAAAATTAGAGATCCTATAAGATTCCAATTAGGCATGTTGATTTCTTGTATCTGAAAATATCAATTGGGAGACATTGCAATATTGTTACCAAAATTCAACTTTTAAGTAAAGTGTAAAAACTAAATTTTTAAACTTAAATACCAAAACAAATACCACAAAATAACACAAACAAATTTTATAAAATAATTGCACTATTACAAGCACATACTCTGGTGTATTAAAAACAATAGAGTTTAATAATATTACACGAACGTTATCACGCAAACTAGAACTTACTTATAGTATCAGTAACAATATCATTACCTTATCAAAGTTATCTTAAATAATAGTATTTCTTTGATATCTTTTTTGAATTTGATTGTGAAAAGAGACGAAACACAAAGCCAATGAGCATATAAAAGAAGTCGGGACTCTTCCTATTGATATACGAAAACGGAGAAAAATGGCAGACATTTTCAGTTCTACCAATATGACGAAATGATGTTGCTACATGTTTTACTACATAAAAATGCAGTCTGCGAGTCGCTGTTGTAGAGGTGGACGTATATACTGGGACAGGTTTTGATACTAGGTTTCATTCAATACATATAAGTACCAAGTATGTGGGGACTAAAAGAACGAGTATCGAGTATTTAGAAGTATGTAATGTGGCATATTAAGTATTTAATACTGCATATGTATTTAATTTCGTTGAAGTATGTTGTACTTTAGAACTATTTAATACTAGAGAAGTATTAGTTATTGATGTACTGTATAAATACATTACTTCTATCATACACAATACTTCCAGTATTCTGGAAGTATTGTGTATGTTAAAAGTATTTTGTTTGTTAGAAGTATTTTGTAGTGTAGAAGCGAAAGTGAATGTAGGGTGTTAATAGAAGATTCTATGTGTTTTGCATAGGTTTCGGGATCCGTCGTCGTTTTTTTTTCGTTGCCCGCCGCGAGACAGAAAATTTTCTTCCCACTATGCATAAAGTTGATACTCCTAAATACTTCTAGGAACTAGTATTCTGAACGAGTATTTGCAAATACCCGTATTCGAAATACTAAGTACGCAATTTACGTAGTATATCCTATCTCTAGCTGTTGTCTATGGTTTCTTTTTAAGATTGAAAGCAGAGTTAGAGGTAAAATAATTTGACGTCAAAATAAAACAAATTTTATTAATTGCAAATTTTATTATGAATCTTCTATTATTAATGCAAAAAATACTTTCAGAGCGAAACAAAATACTAATTACTTTCGTAATAATACAATTATTGTTTAGTTAGCCACCAAAATATCACGGCTTCCTTACCTTTGGTAAATGCTCATTTGTGTACGGTTTCCCTCTTTCGCTTATTGATATACAGTTATTTTTACACACATATATCCACCACCACCACCTTCAGTCTATGATCGTCTACTGCTGGACAAAGGCCTTCCCCATTGATCGTATCATTGGGGGAAAATGTCGTAAATCAGTCTTATTCAGAGAAAGAAAGAAGACACATACGATAGATAAGTTTGAAGAACGTATATCGTATGGAAAGGGTAGCTGCAACTGAATAGGATGGTTATTTAGAACCAATATATATGTGTATCAAAGGGATATAGGTGTGTCAAGTTGTGTGAAATAGAAGTCTTAAATACTTATAATGCTTTTTTACAAAACGTGCAGACTACGAAAATTCAACGTGCAATATTCTCCCAAAACCTTTGAAGTCACCACAGTTCACAAGCGAGGAAACGATGCAAAAGTGAAATATAACACATGCATTAAAAAGCATGCAATATCAAAACGTCAAGAGCAATGGACATGCATAGTGTTACACATGTTACACGCGTTACACAAGACTAGACTTATATATTAGTCTGGATACGTCACTATATTTAAGAATTTACATTTTACTATTACTTGAGAGAATAATATAGGAATATGAATTTAAACATCAAGTAAATACAAAGATGGCCTCAAATTCTAACCAAACATTCCTCACAATATTAAGTTTACGTTTTCCGGGATAGTGAGCATGGCGAGAAAATAAGAAATTTCTCGTTTATCCCACTTCTAAAGAGTTCACTCACACAAGAATTCACAGTAGATTATTTTTGTAAATTTTCACTTTGTCCATCAAACACCAATTGTTGCTACTTTTCGTTTTCGCTCAAGACTGCCCGCCGTCGCTTGCTTGCTTACTTCGATCGATCCCCCACCATAATCAAATGGTGGTGGAATCCATAATGTCGCAGGATATAGATGTGACAAACGGAATCAATACAACAACGTATTAGAAAATTAGTTTGTTATAATAAATCATTATTTATGAAGTACACATGATAATTCAAATTTACTTATAAAACCCTAGATATGGTCGACAACGCCGCCGGAAATTCGAGATAAACTAAGATTACAGATCAACTACTTTTTGAATCAACTTATAATCTTAGGTTGTTTATGTATATGTCGTCGCAAAAAATTGTTTTGAAGAAGTTGATCAATTTAGAAAATCATCAAGCGTATAATGTAACGAAATTAAACTAAATTAATGTTACTGAAAATATTCGACGATGTGTCAATACACCGGCGCTTCGATTGGTTGATTATATTTTAACAACGAATTCTGATGAGTCAGTCCTTCATAGAAACAATGTCTTAATTCATATTTTTCTTTTATCAGTTTATTATTGACATTTTAAGAGTTTGTATGTTCCTTAAAATTGAATTTATAACAATTTTAAGCGTATTCTGCGTCCATATTATTTTGTGTTCATGATTGTTATAAATTTGAATTATAAGTCAAAAAGGCAAAAATCAAGTTAAAAAATCATATTTTAATATTATCAGTTTGTTATTAATGTTTCAAGAGTTTTAATTTCGTTAACAATAAATTATAATAATTTTGATTGTATTCCGCGTCCTAACTACTTTGTATTCACATGATTGTTTGTAAATTAGAATAATGAGTCAATACTTTACAAAATGAATCCATTAATTCATGTTTTAATATGATCAGTGAAAAATCAAAGCTTAAAAGGGTTTTACGTTTGTTAGCATTAAATTCATTAAGGTTCTATATTTCGGGTGTATGGACCTTGTGTTTTTGATTGTTTCATAAAATTTAATTAGAGGTCTACTCGCTACAAAACCAATGTCTTAATTCAACTTTAAAACATTTTTTTTGCAGCGACATATACATAAACAACCTAAGATTATAAGTTGATTTAAAAAATAGTTTGAATTATCATGTGTACGTTATAAATTATGATTTGTTTTAACGAACTAACTTTTTAATACGTTGTTGTATTGATTCCGTTTGTCACATTGCGACATTATGGATCCCACTACCATTCGATTATGGTGGGGGATCGAGGTAAGTCAGCGAGCAAGATCGTGACGGCGGGCAGTCTTGAGCGAGAACGAAAAGAAGCAACAAGTGTTGTTTGATAGCCAAAGTGAAAATTTAATAAAATACTCTACTGTGAAGTGACGCCGAGTTTTACTCTTCAGAAGTGGAATAGACGAGAAATTTCTTATTTTCTTGCCACGCTCACTATCCCGGAAAACGTAAGTAATCTTATTTTAACTACTTAATATTGTGAGGAATGTTTGGTTAGAATTTGTGGCCATTTTTTGTACTTATTTGATATTTAAATTCATATTTCTATATTATTCGATAAAATTAATTAGATACGGTTTATTTTTGTCGATTCTTTCATTTTTTACTGCAAAAGTAATAGTAAAATGTAAATTCTTAAATATAGTGACGTATCCAGACTAATATAAAAGTCTGTAGTCATGTGCAACGTGTGTAACATGAGTAACACTGTGCGTGTCCACTGCTCTTACTGTTTTGATGAATTTGAATTTCACTTTTGCATGGTTTCCTCGCTTGTGAACTGTGGTGACTTGAAAGGTTTTGGAAAAATGTGAATGTTGAATTTCAATGAAAAGTTGAATTTTCGTAGTCTGCACGTTTTGTAAAAAGCATTATAAGCATATAAGACTCCTACTTCACACAATTTGACACACCCATATCCCTTTGATACATATATATTGATTCTAAACAACCATCCTATTCAGTTGCAGCTACCCTTTCCATACGATATACGTTCTTCAAACTTATCTATCGTATGTGTCTTCTT